>JASGXE010005394.1:0-43566 GCA_030068105.1 Sinentomon sp. SZTP_YWyxl
GGAGTTTCGGAACGGAAAACGGGATAAAAGGATATCTTATGAAAAAAGCTGTTAAAAATGCTCAAGAGATGAAAACTTTTTCCCGCTGCCCCGCCACTGAATGCTTCAAAGTCAAAAGCATGACACGGACGTAGAGTGATGATTTGGGAAAGTTTCATTCCGCAGGATGGCAGCCGGGTGTCATCAATCCCCTTGACGACAGATACAGAATTTTAAAAACATCGAAAAAGCTCGATCACGACCCTGTTCTGGATTTGCCGCAGATGCGACTCGACTCGGACCGGACGCGTCGTTTTCTTCCAATCAACATCAAGCAATCCTCCTGCTCGTCATGACGTCACTCGGAGCACGCCTGACTGTCTCACAACTCCCCTTGCATCTTCATCAGTCTTGCTGCCGACTTGGACCCAAAGATCATTCTGCGTTTCTATTTCTCCGGCGTTGATTTGTTGTTTTCGATGAGGAGATTCGATGCCGAATCGGGTGCTTCTCCATCCAACTGAAAAAGATAGCAACGAAACCACATCGTATAATTTTGAACCACATCGTATAATTTTGAATAACAATGAGCAATGCATGCATAATTTAGACATGAAACGCACATTGCACAGCACATTCTATACCAAACAGCGGATAATTTCTTCCCCAATTTGCACTGAATACACTGGTTAGGAATGGATGATGTGGGACCATCAACAAGGCGATAGGAAGGCGTCTAGGTTGGTGGGTCTTTTTAAGGGGCTAAACAACATTGGTGGCTGGTCAAGTATTAAAGAAAGCTTATTACCCCCTGGTTATTTAGGAAGACAAGATCACGCATTCAAATTGAGATGTGGACCTGTCTGTAAGGATGTTGGGAAGTTTTCGTTTGTCGCTTGAACAGTGAGAGAGTGGAATTCCCTGGTTGCAAGAACCTTTGGAAATGGAAATGATATCAGTTCAAACACTTTCAGGAGGAATATTCTCTATGGCTCTCCAGATGTTTCGTTGTTGCAGGAGCGTTGATTCCAAACTTTATTTTTTTTTTCTTCTCTCTCCATTACTAGCATTTTTATGTTTTGTTGAATTTGTGCGACGAGACTGTCCAGCCGTATTATGAGCATGTAATGTACCTTGATAATTTGCACCGAACTGTATCCTGGCAAATTAATCGTCAATAATAACAATAACAGATGTTGAGGATTTCGTTTGCAATGGACGTTGTGCAATTTATAAATCAATAATGAGCATTTCGTATGCACAACTTACTCAGCAAGGTATACGCTCAAAATTTACTCAACAATGAACACTGAAAATTTTTCCAAAAATGGACATTTCACAAATTACTTGGGATTGGCGGAAATGCTTTTACCAAATCCTTTCATCGGGCTTTTGCGCCACAAGCGCCTCAGGCCATGCACAAGCGCCTCAGGCCACAAACGTTTTTGGATTCGAATGTGAGTGAAAAAAGGAACAAGGCCGCAAAAGCTTTGTCACCAGAGAAAAGTTCTTTTCCAAGTTTGCAGGTCATTGTGGTTGGCTGAGGCGACTTTAAACGTTGTATGCGAGTACCATCATACCAGTCCTGGCATGACCAAATGTTTTAAATATGCCCGATTTAGAGGAAAAAGGACATCAGCAAATTGTCTTTTATTAGGCGTATTTCTTCCGAGTGGAATGGTTTGCCTGCGAAGCAGTTTTTTCTCATTTTCTCATTACAATTTAATGTAACCGATTCGTGGCAAGTTATTTTGGTGCAAAGGACATCTGCAAAACGATTTGGCAAATTGAAAGTACGTTATAGTACATGCCATAAGTTGTCAAGAAATGTTATGAATACAAACACACATGTTGTTGGCCTTCGTGGCTAAACATCTCCTTTGTTTCATTTTTCAGTATAGTTGTTTCTTTTGATCTTTGCTTATGATTGCTCAAACGTGTATAAAAATTGCCATTCTTCAGATTTTGGCAAAAACTACAGTCCACAGAAATGAAGGATCCTATTTTATAACCGAGGCCAAAATTTGACATCTCTAGAATGCTCCGTTGCAATCTGGCGCTTTAATTTCTACCAACTGCATAAGAGTAAAAAGAAAGAAGAAAAAAGTTTCGGAGGCAACAGTTAAATGGGAAAAACACATGTATGAGTAATCTTTTTCCGCCGCGACTAATCTGTTTTGTGAATGATTGAAAGGAGACATCTCTGAAAGGAGGCATCTCCATCGATAAATAAAGTGAATAGAATTGATAATACGGGCCATAACTGTCTACTAACCGCTTGCAACTCCTGATCGTTGAAGAAGAAAGTCAAGATCTTGAATCGGAGTGGGATGAGAAGGATGAGGAAAAAAGGAAAGAAAAGAGCTGCTGCCGTTGATTGAATTAGCCAGAGGAGGACAAGACATATCAACTGGATCAGAGTGAACAGATAGAGCTTGCTGGTTCGAACCTGATACGGTGCCAGCACGACAGAAGATTAGATAATTTAGATTTTGAGAAAAAGAATGAAAATCACTGGTTAGGAAGTGCATATTGTAGAGGCAGAATAGTGTCCCCACACTTTGGAACAATTAAATTTTTTTTTGCAAAACTCAACGTCGCAGAAATTAAAGATCCTCTTTCGTAGCCATGGTCGAAATCTGAGACATCCAGAATGCTTTGTGCAATCTGGCGGATAATTTCTATTACCGCATGCATTAGAGTAAAAAAACTAAATGGTTCGGAGGCAACAGCTAAATGGGTAAACACAAAATGAGCTCTTTAATTTTGTCACTTATCTGTCACAACCTCATTGATCTGGCACAACTGATACGGCGACTAGGTTTAAGCGTCATTCAAACTCAACTTTCCCCATTATTTCTCAATTTTCCTTTTTGGTTCTCCCATTATTTTGGCCATTGTTGTCGCCAGGAATAGCGGTCACGCCACGCGGCCAGTTGACAACAACCCGTTTTCATCGTTGGCCCAAAAACCGAGACCTACATTCATTTCTCGGCATGACTACCAATTCAAAATAAAAACTCTTTCATGCCCCAGGACTAATGTGGAGAAATTTTCTTTTCTTCAGAGAACGATTCCTGACTGGAATTCGTTACCTCAAAAATTTTTAAAACTCCAATTTCTATAAATCTGCTGAAAGCACGTCTTTACGCATTCTTTGAGAGCTCCATCAATAATTAGACCATGTTCGCCTTTTTCAGCTCTGCATTTCAATTCCACTCCTACCTATACTTGCTCTCGTTTGGGTTTTTCGTTTCGTCTTGAATGATATGAGGTTCTCTTGTGCTTCTAACATTTATTTTTGTAAGTTGCTGTTTTTGCATATATGAAACGGGGCCAAGCCCTTAAATATAAACAATTCAATTCAATTCAAAAAATTTCAGGGTAAAAGTGGCCAATTTTCAGCAATATTTGATCCCCACTCCCTGCAAAGAAAAATTGTAATTTGCGAGTGAAAGTAGAACTTATAAAAAGAAATTCTTCACATTTTAAAATCACACAGGAATTTTTTGGTCCCACGTTTTCAAAAGTCTGTGAAAGTGTGAAATTTCCAAGCGCAACATTATTTTTAACCCACGGAATCAACTTCAAACCAAAAAGAGGGACACAAACACAATCGTTCACTAACCCTGCGAACGTATGCAACCAGCGGATGATGCTTGACGGGCATAAAAAGCAGGAGGAGGCGTTCAAAGAACTGGTTGCCACCAACCGAAGACACGCCCATAAAGAGAAACACCCCGAAGAGAACTGATATCGGAACCAGGCAGAGAAGGGGAGCCATTGCAACGGAAATGCCGACCAGAATGGCAACCAACAGAGAAGAGAGACGCTGTTCTGGATAAGAAAAAAGATTGTCAAAAAAGGTTCGGATGGCCATGAAAACCAGGGGATTGTTTCACTGGACAAGAAAAAATACTGGCCAGGGAGATAAAGGTGGTAAAGTATCTTGGAAAGCTTTCAAAAAAGTGGACGGTCAACTACTACTGTGAAGGAATAGTGACTAACCGTCATTTTTGATACAATGTCCTCGAGTTCTCGCACTTAGTTCTTGGCTGACGTACTTTCGTCATCCCATGAGATGACCTCATCAGCAACTTGCTCGAGAAAGGCTCAATGATAAGAATGGAAAGCAGTTTTCTGGACCAGGTTACTGACGAGGTCCATCCAAGAACTTATTGCGAAGACTCCAGGACATTGGATAAAAAAATGACCGTCATTAAACTATTTCTTGAATGACGACCAAAACCTCGAGTCAAAGTCACTCCGATCTATATTGGACTACACTTTTTACATTGACCAAGCTTTTCATGAAAAATTCTGGCATTCCAGCTTTTTGATATCGTTTTCATGAACCTACTTTTTCCTGGCCAATTTTTTTCATACCAAATCAGCTGACATTCCCAGCTTTTTGCGATCTTTTTCATGTTGGTAGGCAGGTACTTTGTCGACACAGACCAATTTTGATGCTCTGGACTGACATTCTCAGCTTTTTGATTATTTTTGCATCTTTTCCCTTCCTGTCACTGACAATTTTTTTATTGCCGAATGCAGACATCTCAAGTTTTTGACATTTTTCATGTTTTTCTACACAGACCAATTTTTCATGCCAAAAGCGATACCAAATGTGACATTTACGCAACCGATGCCAATATCGCAACTTGATGCCAGATAAGCTGCTCTGACTAACCTTTGACCTGCACTATTTTGGCCTTCTCTCCAGGAGCATGGGTCCTCGACATCACTGTGAGCGCAGTGACATGAGACACAGCCCTGACGGTAGCAGCACAAATCCAGGGAGCTCCTATGATCGCACAACCGCAGTTGATGAAGCAGAGGATGACAATATCGGAGTGGAACCCCGTTCCTTTCTGCAGCTTACGCTCCTTCTTGCACATTATCAATCTGAAAAAAGCACAAAGGAGATTGAGAATTGAACCGTGTAAAGCCTTAAGCGTTCTCTCGGGGATAGAGAAAATGTTAACATTCATATTCCGCTGATGACAAAATGCAGGACCCAAGGCTGGACCCAAGACTTCTGACCCAAGGCTGCCGCCTTGGGTCAGAAGTCACAAAAGAGGCCTTCCCGAGAATGATTCAACCTCAGGTTCCACTTGCAAATCCTACATAATTTTTCTGGGAACACTAATTTCAAGCTTCTTTGAGCACACAATCGTGAAGATTGTAACTCTGTAACTATCTGGGGAACTCCTTTCTAGCTGCCTGGGGACGTCACTGTCTCACTGCCTGGGGACGTCACTGTCTCACTGCCTGGGTACGACACTGTCTGTCTGGGGACCCTCAGTCCAAGGGCTCTGTCCCTTGGAGCTTCCCACCCTGGACTGTCTGTCGTGTAATAAATCTTCAAGGCATTTTCCTCGCGATGCCTGCCTGCCACACTTTGCGCAAATTGGTGAAACCCAACACTGCCAATCATTTCGAAATCTCGAGTGAGATGAATGATGCCCGTCCTTGCTGTTTGCCCTTGAAAAGACGGCATCAATGGCCTCTTAAATATCGGATACGAGAAATGGAATTTAGTGAACTATTCGATGCTGGGAAGGACGTGGAAAAACCTATGTTGTATTCGTACAACAGCAACTTGCGGAACTCTGAAAAAGAGGGACGAAAACTGGTACTGACTGGCAAATGTTTGTCTCCATGAAGATGAGGATGTAGACGAGCATGGCCGGAAGCAGAGCTGCAAACGGAAGCCACACGTCGACGGCCACCTGCAATCCCAGAGGAGAGATGACCCAGCCTCGGAGAGATTCGTTTGAAGGACTTAGTCCGCTTGGCACGTACAGTTTCTGGGTGAAAACATCGGACAGGCTATAGTCGATGGAGACCATTATTATGATGGAGAGTGGCACACCAAAGTCACCAACTATTCGACGAACCTGTTTTTGGAGAAGGAATTTAAGGTAAAGGAACGTCTTTATTTTACGACAGACGACAGTGTAAAGAACATTATCATGATGAAATCATGCATCAGACACGTTTTCTTCACAATCTCAAATATTTTTTTGTCCCAAAACAATATTTCTTTCTCAACAAACAATCAGCAATCTTTCCTCAACAATCTCCAACATTTAGTCCAACATTGCAAGGGTTTCAACATTTTGTTTTGTGAATAATTCCGGTTTTATTTTGGACCCAGATTGTGCCGTCTGTTTATAACACCACAAGTGCTCAGAAAAGACTTCTACCTACTAAACTCTTAACCTACTGCTCGCGAATTGTCGCAGTTCGTCCTTTTACCGAGCACATTCTTCCCAAGTACGACCTGCTGAACACTTTATCACCAACTGAACACGAATTTCCAGCGCTCCCGTAATCCCTCCTACTAAACAGGTAACTCCAACTAAAATAGACTCGAATTTCCTCTGTCTTACTTCCCTGCTAAAACCTGTACTGAACACTTCCTCTGACCAAATACTGACACCAACTGAACCCAGATTTCCGCCGTTCTCCCAAACCGTTCGCGTTATGGTGGAAATGTGGATGGTTCAATGTGAACACTTCCATGAGACACTGAATTCGATAAGTGGTCACCAATGTGGTCACCAATGTCTGCCGATTTCTCACATGGTGTAAATTGGAGACCTTCATCCGCGGATTTCTCTAATATCCGCGGATTACCAATGCTTCGGGATACCAATTTCGCAGATCCCCACCGCAGTTCAACTAACCGTTCTTCCGAGGAAGTGGCTATTTTTGAACTGTCTCAGGTTGTAGGCGATGAAGAAGGTTCCGACCATCAAGAACAGAGACATCAGAGAAGTGTTTGGTCTGGCTAGAATTGTGACGGAGCTGTCTGGAAAGGAACCGCCAACGCCGTCGGATGGCAGCACTGTTGAAATACTGGATAGTAGGAACGGTGCGAACCTGCGTATGGGTAAAAAAGTACGAGAAATTTGATGAAACCAAATAAAAAAAAGGCCGAAGGTCAAAGGTCAAAGGCTGAAAAAATACTTTTTGTGTTTAAACAAGGTGAAGAGGTACGGTCGGGGAAAAAATAGTTGCCGGTCGAAAGATGGCTCTTTCCCGCCGAAATCAAAATATTTCGTAAGGGATTTTATGGTGGCAAAAACAAAGTTGTCATAAAACAAGTTGTCATTCATGTTCACCAATAAATAGACAAATTAACAAACAAAATAAATTGTCGTTTACGCCAGAGGCTGAAAAAATGTTTTGCTGCTCTGGTAATGTTTTCGTTTCTACCAGTTTCCCGCCGCTGAGAGGCCGAAGGAAGGCAGAGAAAACCGGAGAAAGGCCGAGGTAACGCCGCAGGAAGGCCGCATGAAGGCTGAGGAATGTCTTTACCACTTACGTTGTATTGTCTTGGTGGAGATACCTTCCGGAATTGTTTTTAAACATGAACTCATCGATATTGTTGGAGGTGCCATTGGTGGTGTGTTTCGACGTTTTCGGAATGACGTTGTGGTGGAACATCGATGATATTGGGTTGCCCGCATTTAAGTTATCATCTTCGAATGGCTGAATGGTTGTGTTTGTGTTACTGCTGCTCATCCTTGAGTCGCTGTCGTTGTTGAACTGGTTCGACTGGAACCAGCAATAGTCGGATAGCAGAGGATGGTCGAGAAATATCTGTTAAAAGTGGAAGCGATTCAAGATTAAATTTCTAAGATATTATCTCGAGCGAGCGGAACGCACCATGCGTCCAACCAGGGACGTCACCTGGGGATGTGGCGAAGCGCGGAGCTGTCGAAGTAACATCTGACCTTTGGAACCTGCCTAATTCCACCCAAAACGAACCCTAAAATTTCAAAATTTCCTTGGTGTCTGCATCAAGTCTCGCCCTAGGAGCCTTGCGTCTCGTAGCCACTTTGGGGCCACGCATCTCACCGTGATATCTGGGCGCTCCACTGCCCAGACCCAAGTTCTCTTACAGAGGAAAGCCCCTCTACCTACACATGAAATAACATCCCTATGGTTCCAATTGGCACGCTTAAAATCACCGCCGGTCACCTGCAATGGTACGCTGCAACAATGGAGTGCATATTCAGCAGCCCCCCACAGAGGCGACCCAGATTATTTCTTCAACGGTCAACGGACAAAAGGGATCACAAATATGTGGCTGCGCAAGCAAGTCTGAAACGCTAATTCTCCTTCAAACTAAAATCTGACCAATTCGAATTTCCGCACTGCAAATAAAATTGAATGAAACTGCCGTCGCGTCCACCAACTGGATTCTTTGGGCTTTTTGAGAATTTTTTTGTGGAATGTGCCGATATTTTCAGTGAATTTTTCAATAAAAGTTCTGAGAAAATTAAAGTGGAGATTTTCATGTATTTTCTCCGGATTTTTTGTATTTTTCCTTCTAAATTATTTCCCGAGAAACTTTCCAGATATCGCAAATTCAACAGAGATGGGAATAGGACTCAGCCAGTGTTAGAATCCTGCAAAGATCTGTTCCAACCTTGTGCATGCTCTTGAAGCTCTCGAAGATGTAGAGCAGTGAGATGAGAAAGGAGAAGATCTCTTCTGTGAAACGGGTGATGTAACGGACGATGACGCTTCCTTCGAACGCTGCCACAATCAGAGCGATCAGCACCAACCAGAAGCCAATCCAGGCACGACAGGGAAGGAACTCAACATTGTTGCTGGCACAGAACTGGAAGAGGATCTCATCGAAGAGGAGCATCGGGCCAGTTGAACCGATGATGATCAAGGGTTGGCAGGAGAAGAGGGAGAAGATTATCCCTGCACCGGATGTGGCGATCAGAGTCTCAGAGATGCCTATCTGATTCTCAGTCTTCTCCCCCATCAGTCCGCCGAATGCGATGGCCCCCGAAAGGGCTGCAAAGTAGATGAATACTGTTGCAGCGAAGCATTGGGGATTGACCCCGTCGACGAAATCGGATTTGAACCATCTGGACCGTCTGGAGAGGTCGTGAAAGAGGCCCCCGAACGGACGACCCGACCGTTGCAAGCTGGAATCGGGGAGGTTTGGCTGGCGACCGACGCATCTTTGTCTCCTCAGGTAATCATTCAGGGGAGCTAGACATGACACGAAATACAAACATGCATCAGGTTGACTAAAATTTGTTTTTGCAATTGAGTTTTTATTGCTTCTTGGCAGGAAGCGAGGCAATATCATGGCTTATATGGGCAAGTCAGATGCAGAGCCAGCCAAGTCATTTTTTGCGATATTGAGTATTTGGTATTTTTGGAAAGGTCTTTTTAAGCTGCATAAATTTTTGTTCCTTCAAAATTTTGCAAAAATCAGCAAAATTGCTGAAAAATGGTCTAAAATGAGCAATTTCTGCAAAATTCCCTTGTCAGAGGTAAATGCAGCCAACAAATAAGGGACTTGGACGGATTGACCAGAACGGATAAACTCTGATCGGGAAATTGCAGATGCAGCCAACTGAATATCACGGACTTGGATGGATTGACCAAAAACGCATAAGTTTATTTCGGGAAATTGCAGATGCAGCCAACTCCATTTCAAGGGAAAAGGGGACATCAAAGCGGCAGTTACTCAGGTACCTGCTTGGTTCAAGTGTTGCTTGGGCAAATGCAAGTGGAGGATCGATCACGCCAATTAAGGAAGGCCGTCAGCGGGCGATCTCCCCCGCAACAGACGTGTGTCGGCATCCCTTTTTCCGATGTCATGATGACTTTTTTGACACATTTTGACGCTGATGAAATAAAATTTACAACTCAGGCGCTTATTTTATTATCTTTGTGGATGCCTGCGCTCTCACCCGACTCACACATTCTCACCACATGGTCACTCTCTTTCACTTCTGTCGCATCAGCAGCCGAGCGTTGAATGCTCTTTTCGTAGACCTGCTCTTGTTTTGCCCTCTCGCGAATCCAAGTCTCCAAAATTGGAGTTTCCTTCTCATTTCCAAAAAATGCTCGACGGACAATGATGGTCGATAGGTATAATGCCATTTGCCGCTGAGGTGGCGGAGATCTCATCTTCACCCATCCCAGAGAAGATAGGAAAATCTGCTTCTGCGAGCGGGGGGGCACTCGGATGATGGTGTTTGCAGGAAACGGAAAGCTTCTAGTCATGTGCGACATGAAACATTTTCCGTTTTCCTGTCCACACTGCCTTCTTGGCCACGAATGCTGAACCGAGTGGAAAAGGTCTTGTCAAGCGAACCGGCTTCTTCGGCACACTGTTCCTGTCTGCAAAATTGAGGGAAAGTTGACGCAAGGTCAATGTAGAAAGTTGCAATGTAGGAATAATGCGATATATCCGCACATCTTTAAAACAGCCGGCCTCTTTCGAGTATGTAGTCTCGCTGTTGACAAGAGACACCTGTGGTTTTGGCGGGCTGTTGACAGTAAGCAGACACCTCTGTTGCTGCGCGTACAAGGTGCGTTTCAAAGTCTTTGACGTTTCCTTCTCAAACAAAATATACAAGAGATAAATATTTGAAATTTTGTCAGTCTGTAATCTGATGCTTTTGTAACATGTGTTGCCAATTTTGGCATGTTTTCTTTCTTTGTTACGATTGGACACAAATTTCCTTGGAGGTCTACTCGTATAACCACCAGGTGAAATCGATGAATTTTTCAATTCTCCGACAGAAAACTGAAATATCCATTTTTCACAAAATGAAGCAAGAAAAACCTGCAGAAATTTTCCCCACAATTCTGGGATCTCTTCATTAACTCTGTCCTATCTGAAAAAGTACCAGGACTTCAATTCCTGCTTTCAAGGGTCAGGAAGGCCGCCGATGATGCTGAACGCCCAGTCTGAAGAAAAGCAGCAGTTTCCTCCGCTGTTGCAGGTGAATGATGGTGAATGATAGGCTTTGGCATATTCTCGCCTCCCATACGACAATCTTTTCAACAAAAAATTTTGTTGTCCGTCTGCCATGACTTTTTCTGGTCTATTTTAGCATTCAAGGCAACACTTAACTATTGGTGCAACCACAGCTTCCACTGCATGCGCCACCTCACATTAGCCCGCATCTGGAGCTCCACAAGGTGCAGGATTTCTCCACCGGTTATGCGGGGAGGCATCGTCCATGATTTTAATTTTGGTGGAGTTCTCCCTTTCGGTGACGAAAGTGAAACATAGACAGTGCAGTGCGAAGAAATTTCAGAAGGCGGTCAGTGGTCGACTCAATCAACTGTTTATCCCAATAGACCACATAGATACATCTGTTCCAACCCATAGCTGGCTGTTTTCATTTTATCTTCGAACACAAACAATCCACTTGCCAGCGGGAGAGCAGAAAAGGCAGTTGGGTCATCGCTCGAGAAATGTGCAATTTCGAAATTTCCGCAGCGATATAAAAAAATAAACGGTTTTCCTCATCCTTCAACCTTATCTGCAAACACTAACTTACCGGTAGTTGACCAATGATTGTTCAAAGCAATGTTCAGAGGAGCTTCTTTAACTCCCGGGGCAATGAAAAAGTATTCTTGTTTCCATCATCACGTCGCACACATTCAATTCAAAAAGGACGGTCAGAAATACTTTGCCTGCATGCTTGTTTGCCGCACATTGGGGCAAAGCAACCCCGGAGCTGATATTCCGGTCGTTATTTAAGTGCATTGCATATTCAAGTGCCAATAATTGCATTGCACATTCATCTATGCAACGTCTTTGGTTCAGTGGCTTAATTATTGTAAAGTACAGACAGGGCCGTAGCTAACGGGGGGATGGGGGGAGGCTCCCCCCCAAAGTTGCAAGAAAATACGGAGAGTTGGGAATGCAGCCGCGAAGCGGCTGCATTTTCCCTGCTCCCAACTCCTCCGTATTCGGTGAGGACAATTGGATTTTCCCAACTCCCAAGAAATTTTCAACTGCCAACCTAACTCCCGAAATTCCCAACTCTCGGAAAATGAGAATATTCTGATTTGTTTATGTAGTTGGGAAAATTAAGCCGGGAAGCAACTTGCTCAAGCAACCGCACACACAACTAAGCATATATCAGCACGGTCTAATTTCCATATACCGGCCATCCTGAGCCAACCCCAAATGCGGCTCCTATTTTCCCAACTCCCGACTCCAAACGCGGTTGCATTTTCCCAACTTCCGACTCCAGACTTCATTTTCCCAAGCTTTCCATGTTCCCCACCCCAGAGTTCGGAAAACGCAATATCCGTGGCTGCATTTTCCCAACTCCAGACTTCATTTTCCCAGCTCCCATTTTCCCAACTCCCGAGTTGGGATAATGAAAATGCGATATCCCAACGCGGATTTTCCCAACTCCAAGAATATTATCCAACTACCCTCTAATCTCGCATGGATTTCCCAACTCCCAGAAAATGAGAATACTCTGATTCAGAAAGTTAGGAAATAAGCCTGGAAAGAAGTATAACATCACTTATCACATGTTGATGGAAGAAATTTCTCCACACCGCTCTCACCCATTGATCAATCATCCATATGAAAGAATTTTCCCAAGTCTGAGCTGCCTCCTGCAGATCTCCCTGCACTCTGGCAGCCCGCCTTTGGACCTTTCAGTGTCAAAGAGAAATCATTGGCACAGTTTCCTTGTCGCAAAACCTGTGGTGTTTTACACACTGCTTTTTGCTCCTGCTGGTGGAAAAATTGGCATCAGGAACACAAATTTTCCACCCAAAATAAACCCTAAATTTCAAAATTTCTTCAGCTTCTGGGGGGCTCCGCCCCCCAGACCCCCGCCTGGGGCTCTGCCCCTTGGAACCCCGCTGGGGCTTCGCCCCAGACCCCACTTACTGGGGGGCTCAGCCCCCCAGACCCCCTCAACGTCCCAACACCCGAGCAACGTGATTCTAATACTTATAAGTGCCGTAACTCTCATTGCCCTTCCCCGCCCACCGAGCGCCAATTTTCGCTCTTTTCCTTTCTCTGCCGTCGCGTCAAGAGGCCGGTTTTCCTGGCTCTGGTTGATTTATGCGTCGCTGTGCATCGGCAACGAACAGTTTAATATCTCCGGAACCAAATGACGGATTTTGATCAAAATTTTTGTGTTGGAAAGCTTAAAATTAGACCTTTTCAGGACTATAAAATTATCCCGAACTTTTCACGGCAAAACTTGAAAGTCATGCGGGGAAAAATATGTTCAAATTTTGACAAGATAAAATTTTGCGTTCTTGCTGAATACTTTCAATGATTGCGCGATTTTTTCCGTTTAACATGGTTTTGACCTGCGGAAGAGTTGTAGAGAAGCCCTCAGCTATCCACAGACCAAAATCATTGCATTTGAACACCATTTGGCTCTTTTAAAAAAGAAAGGACGCGAAGCGGAAGCATTCATTTTGTTTTCTGCACAAAAATAAGCGGGGATGAGGCCGCGTCTCCCTTGGAGGCCGCGAATTTTCCCGTGGTAACATGGTTTCGACATGTGGAAGAGTTATAGAGGAAGGTTTCAGCTTTCCAAAAATACCAAAATCATTGAATTGGAACATCATTTATGGAGAAGAAACACGACTAAGCATTCTTTTGTTTTTGACGCAACAAAAACGTACCTATGCTTCCATGTCGCGTTTCCTCTTCAAAAATGGTCAAATGATGTTAAAATTCAATGATTTTGGTATTTTTGGAAAGCCGAAAGCTTCCTCTACAACTCATCCGCAGGTCAAAACTATGTTACAACGGAAAAATCGCGCAATCTTTGAAAATGTGAGGCAGGACCCGGAATTTTATCACATCTTAACTTGGAAACTTTTGTATCTCAAATTTTTGAGCATTTTACCAGCGAAAATTCGGGCTGTTATACACGTCCAAAATCGCTCGTTTTTCTGCTTTCAAGCACAGCAAGTCCTGTCAAAATCCGTGAATCGGTTCAAGAGAAATTTAAGATTCCGTGAGTGACAACCCGCGACCGCCGTATAGTCGCAATGTATTTTACTTGTCGCAGTAGGCCACCGAGCGACATTCGCGCCTCTTGCGGACAAATAAAAACTGGCGACAGCCAAAGCGCCGAATTACGCCACTTATTGAGCATTATAATCACGTTGACCCGAGCATCAGTTGGGAAAATTCAACTGTGTCAGTTGGGAATTTCTTTAATGCTCCCCCCAAGGATACACCCTTCACTACGCCCCTGAGTACAGACATGGAGGATGCTCGGGTTCTGGGGCGGAAACCAGTGGGGTTCCAAGGGTTGACGCCTTAGGTAGGGGAGGCATGTTGGACGGAGCTCCAGCTGTGGTGTTCCACTGACAGAGCCTCTGCTGAAGCTCTGGAACGATGTGTGACTGAACTTCTGACAAAATCGATTGAATGAAGGGAGAATGAATGAAAAGGAACTCAATAGGTGGCAATCATGAAATCATTTTAACAAGTTGTCTGAAAAGACCCTGATACGTCAAAATTGGCATTGATGATGTGCAGCCCAAAATACAGTTTTGGGAGAACGAACCACAATGGTGCATCTCGTGGGAGGCGCCACAAATTGTTTTTTTTTTTATTTTTGGGGGGGGGGGCATTGCGCGGAGGTGAGGGGTCGGAGGGTATTTTGTCGCTGAACATTTCATGTTTTGCTTGATCCGTAGAACCTGTTCTGAAACTATGACGGTTCTACAATGAAATGTTACCTCCCCCATGAGTACCCCAAATTGGCCTATTTTGGGGGACTTTGGGGGGATATTACATGGAAATGGGGACCCGGAGCAAATTTTTTTGGTTATGCTCGTTTCATGGGGGACATCACACCATGGTCTCTTCATGGCAAGTATCCGCCGTCACGGTTTTAATGTGGGGGATCATCGCGCGATGTCCCCCTCAATTAACTACTGGAAATCTACATGGTGCAGCAAATGAATCACATGCTTGCTCAATTGCAAGTATAGGTCAGGTTAGGTTATAAGATAGGATGAGTCTTTTTCGCTGGTGATCTTGGATGAACTGAACCACATGCTCGCTCTACTGTGGGTTATCTCAAATGCAAATTCCCTAACATGCCTATCCATATCTTAGCCTAATCTGACCTAATGTAAACCTAACCTAACCTACCCCTTCCTCCATGCTGCATTTTCGCGAGCATGTGGTTCAACCCGCCAGCTAGGAGAGAGACACCATCTCTGCTGGCGTTTTGTCGAGCGTGTGCGTAATCTCTCTGCCTCAGGGAAGCATCGCACGATGTCCCCTTAACCAAGCTACACTTGCTGCACCATGTATAGATTTCCAGTCTTTAATTGGGGGGGACATCGCGCGATGATTCCTCACATTAAACCGTGACGGCGGACACTCTGCCATGAAGAGACCATGGTGCGATGTCCCCCCCCCATGAAACGAGCATAACCCAATTTTTTTACTGATTAATTTCGATTGAAGTCCATTCCAAACTTGATGCCCATTGGATTTTAATGAAATGTCGCCAATGAAGCCAGGGATGTCCAAATTTCTGCTCAATTTTTCATAATTGGCCGAAGCATTTGTTTGAATTTTCTGGCACCAAATATGGAATCTGGGCATCAGAAACGGAAGGCCAAACAATAAAATCAATTTTCCATCTGTGATCAATGACAATCGCTTGGCAAATCGGGAGGAGGGAGCATTTTGAAATTGAAATTGTTCTTACAATAATCTATGACATTTCATACTGAAATCTATGGCATCCATCTCATTCATCAATGATGTTTAAGCTGAAGTGTGATGTGGCCCTGTGGAGCTTGTCCAAGCTGGGTGACAATTACGAAGGGGGATCCAAAAGTAATGCAAGTTGCTCATTAAATTTCTTTGGGCACAACTTTGATTAAATACACTTGAAAAAACCACTAGAAGCATTCTTCCCTGACATCGATGCAAATTTCCATCTTTCTCATGCAACTGGTTGAAGCCCCACGTTGTTCTAAAGTGGGCTCTCTTTTGCCTCTGAATTGGGTGATTTTGACAAGGGTCGGCTGTTGGAAAAATGCAGACATGCCATTACCAGCTTGATATTTAGAAAAAGAAAAGAGCTTCACCAGATGAGCTCAGATGTGCCTGTGAATGTCTCACAAGAACTATCTTTCTCTTTTGCTGGGTGACCTAAGTTTTCTGGGTTTTGTGTGATGTCGAATTTTCATTGAGCTCATTTTTCATGGATTCTGAGAGGCATAACCCAATTTTCTATTCTGGTGGGGATTTTCTGGTGTGGATTTTAGGAAATTTGTTTCACACAAGGATGTTTAAAATTAAACCAGTAGAGAGAAGGATGTGTTTGGGCCAAATCAGCAACGGTCGTTCCGTTATCATCTGCAACCACTTTTGTACACCACAAATATTTCGCTCGTTCATAATCCAATTTTTTGCGAGAGAGCAAGGGTCATTTTTGAAACACCCTGTCTCACAGGAAAATTGTTTAATTCTTTAGGCAACACTGGGAAATGAGGGCGACTGGCCGCCATGTGCTGCTTGCAAAGCGAGAGGACTTTGGTTTCACATTCAAGACAGTGATATGCCACTGAATTGTTCCGACAAGTTTTGTCTCATTTGAAAAATCCATGATTTTACTTCAGAGCACCCGAGACATCAAATTCAAGTACTTGCACAGTGAGTATCAGGAGACTGACACAGGTCTTCTTTTGCTCAGACGTCTATCAAAGACCAATATACAAGTGAACAAAAAATTAATGAAATCGCACGCAGGGTTCCCGGACAATGTGCCAACTTGCATTACTTTTGGATCCCCCTTCTTTCCTCAGCATTCGCGTGAAATTCTTGCGGGATTCGTTTTGCATTCTCGAAAAAATTGAAACAATTTTTTTTGAAAAAAAAACATTTTTTGAAAAAAAAATTTGAAGTTTTTTTTAATTTTTTAATTTTTTCAATGTTTGAAAAAATCTGACATTTTCCCTTTCATTCTCAAAATTCAAAAAATGAACTTTTGCCATTTCGTGGTGTGCCATTGCGGACGCAAACTGTTCACCCGTGCTTTTGATGCCCCGCTCACTCCCATCATTTCTCGTCAATCGGAGCTCATTCAACCCGCAGAGGATATCAAGTTTGGAATGGACTATGTAGTTTTGCCATCAGGAACATCTCCACGAATATTGGCGAAATATTTTCGGGACACACTGTGTGTATTTTCTTCTGTGTCCAATCATTTCAGGTTTTTTGTGGATGTCATTTTCTTTTCTGGCTGTTTTTTCACATGCTTTGACACGAGAAACAGGTATCTTCGCAGCAACGGTTGTCATGAACGTCAGGGATATGGAAGCTTTTTTTACCGAAAAAATGGTTGAATAGCAATTTTACCAACTGAAAGTGTGAAATTGCCAAAATCTCTTCATGACAACCGGGAACCCATTGGACTGACCACAAAATTGTAGAAGATTCTTGCAAAGCATGGATTCAGCCAAGATCAGAATCTGACCAAAATGCCAAAACCCGACCTGGCCCGCCCAATTGCTCACCAAGAGACGTCTCAACAAAAGGTCCAAAATGAGGACATATTTGGGTCAGGCGCCTTTCTTCATTCTCATAA
This sequence comes from Sinentomon sp. SZTP_YWyxl, assembly GCA_030068105.1. NCBI lineage: Eukaryota > Metazoa > Arthropoda > Protura > Sinentomata > Sinentomidae > Sinentomon > Sinentomon sp. SZTP_YWyxl. Next base: position 17,373 of record JASGXE010005394.1, read on the forward strand.
AAGAGTGGTTAAAGTAAAAAAAAACAAAGGTCGCATCAAGGGATCAAGCGAATTTTTGTTGTGGTTGTTTCTTCTGAGCAGCTTGGCTGCGGCGGTTGTGAATGGTGAGTCGTTTACTGTCAGATAGTGCTGCCGTTAGTGCTGTGGTGGTTGTAATGGTAGTCTGGGTCTGGAAGTGCGAAACCATTCACGCCAGAAATGGCTTATTTTCAGCAAATCCGCAAAAATTGAAAAATAATCGCTGATTTTGCTGACAATAAGCCTATTTTCTGGCGTGAATGGTTTCGCACTTCCAGACCCAGACTACCATTACAACCACCACAGCACTAACGGCAGCACTATCTGACAGTAAACGACTCACCATTCACAACCGCCGCAGCCAAGCTGCTCAGAAGAAACAACCACAACAAAAATTCGCTTGATCCCTTGATGCGACCTTTGTTTTTTTTTACTTTAACCACTCTTTTATGAGAATGGAAGAAAGGCGCCTGACCCAAAATATATCCTCATTTTGGACCTTTTGTTGAGACGTCTCTTGGTGAGCAATTGGGCGGGCCAGGTCGGGTTTTGGCATTTTGGTCAGATTCTGATCTTGGCTGAATCCATGCTTTGCAAGAATCTTCTACAATTTTGTGGTCAGTCCAATGGGTTCCCGGTTGTCATGAAGAGATTTTGGCAATTTCACACTTTCAGTTGGCAAAATTGCCATTCAACCACTTTTTCGGTAAAAAAAGCTTCCATATCCCTGACGTTCATGACAACCGTTGCCTGCGAAGATACCTGTTTCTCGTGTCAAAGCATGTGAAAAAACAGCCAGAAAATGACATCCACAAAAAAACCTGAAATGATTGGACACAGAAGAAAATACATACAGTGTGTCCCGAAAATATTTCGCCAATATTCGTGGAGATGTTCCTGATGGCAAAACTGCATAGTCCATTCCAAACTTGATATCCTCTGCGGGTTGAATGAGCTCCGATTGACGAGAAATGATGGGAGTGAGCGGGGCATCAAAAGCACGGGTGAACAGTTTGCGTCCGCAATGGCACACCACGAAATGGCAAAAGTTCATTTTTTGAATTTTGAGAATGAAAGGGAAAATGTCAGATTTTTTCAAACATTGAAAAAATTAAAAAATTAAAAAAAAACTTCAAATTTTTTTTTCAAAAAATGTTTTTTTTTTCAAAAAAAATTGTTTCAATTTTTTCGAGAATGCAAAACGAATCCCGCAAGAATTTCACGCGAATGCTGAGGAAAGAAGGGGGATCCAAAAGTAATGCAAGTTGGCACATTGTCCGGGAACCCTGCGTGCGATTTCATTAATTTTTTGTTCACTTGTATATTGGTCTTTGATAGACGTCTGAGCAAAAGAAGACCTGTGTCAGTCTCCTGATACTCACTGTGCAAGTACTTGAATTTGATGTCTCGGGTGCTCTGAAGTAAAATCATGGATTTTTCAAATGAGACAAAACTTGTCGGAACAATTCAGTGGCATATCACTGTCTTGAATGTGAAACCAAAGTCCTCTCGCTTTGCAAGCAGCACATGGCGGCCAGTCGCCCTCATTTCCCAGTGTTGCCTAAAGAATTAAACAATTTTCCTGTGAGACAGGGTGTTTCAAAAATGACCCTTGCTCTCTCGCAAAAAATTGGATTATGAACGAGCGAAATATTTGTGGTGTACAAAAGTGGTTGCAGATGATAACGGAACGACCGTTGCTGATTTGGCCCAAAACATCCTTCTCTCTACTGGTTTAATTTTAAACATCCTTGTGTGAAACAAATTTCCTAAAATCCACACCAGAAAATCCCCACCAGAATAGAAAATTGGGTTATGCCTCTCAGAATCCATGAAAAATGAGCTCAATGAAAATTCGACATCACACAAAACCCAGAAAACTTAGGTCACCCAGCAAAAGAGAAAGATAGTTCTTGTGAGACATTCACAGGCACATCTGAGCTCATCTGGTGAAGCTCTTTTCTTTTTCTAAATATCAAGCTGGTAATGGCATGTCTGCATTTTTCCAACAGCCGACCCTTGTCAAAATCACCCAATTCAGAGGCAAAAGAGAGCCCACTTTAGAACAACGTGGGGCTTCAAGCAGTTGCAGATGGAAATTTGATGAAGATGGAAATTTGCATCGATGTCAGGGAAGAATGCTTCTCGTCGTTTTTTCAAGTGTATTCAATCAAAGTTGTGCCCAAAGAAATTTAAGGAGCAACTTGCATTACTTTTGGATCCCCCTTCGTAATTGTCACCCAGCTTGGACAAGCTCCACAGGGCCATCACACTTCAGCTTAAACATCATTGATGAATGAGATGGATGCCATAGATTCAGTATGAAATGTCATAGATTATTGTAAGAACAATTTCAATTTCAAAATGCTCCCTCCTCCCGATTTGCCAAGCGATTGTCATTGATCACAGATGGAAATTTGATTTTATTGTTTGGCCTTCCTTTCTGATGCCCAGATTCCATATTTGGTGCCAGAAATTCAAACAAATGCTTCGGCCAATTATGAAAAATTGAGCAGAAATTTGGACATCCCTGGCTTCATTGGCGACATTTCATTAAATCCAATGGGCATCAAGTTTGGAATGGACTTCAATCGAAATTAATCAGTAAAAAATTGGGTTATCTCGTTTCATGGGGGGGGGACATCGCACCATGGTCTCTTCATGGCAGAGTGTCCGCCGTCACGGTTTAATGTGAGGAATCATCGCGCGATGTCCCCCCCAATTAAAGATGGAAATCTATACATGGTGCAGCAAGTGTAGCTTGGTTAGGGGACATCGTGCGATGCTTCCCTGAGGCAGAGAGATTACGCACACGCTCGACAAAACGCCAGCAGAGATGGTGTCTCTCTCCTAGCTGGCGGGTTGAACCACATGCTCGCGAAAATGCAGCATGGAGGAAGTGGTAGGTTAGGTTAGGTTAGGTTGGGTTAGGTTAGGTATAAGGTTACATTAGGTCAGATTAGGCTAAGATATGGATAGGCATGTTAGGGAATTTGCATTTGAGATAACCCACAGTAGAGCGAGCATGTGGTTCAGTTCATCCAAGATCACCAGCGAAAAAGACTCATCCTATCTTATCCTAACCTAACCTGACCTTATACTTGCAATTGAGCAAGCATGTGATTCATTTGCTGCACCATGTAGATTTCCAGTAGTTAATTGAGGGGGACATCGCGCGATGATCCCCCACATTAAACGTGACGGCGGATACTCTGCCATGAAGAGACCATGGTGTGATGTCCCCCCATGAAACGAGCATAACCCAAAAAAATTTGCTCCGGTCCCCATTTCCATGTAATATCCCCCCAAAGTCCCCCAAAATAGGCCAATTTGGGGTACTCATGGGGGAGGTAACATTCATTGTAGAACCGTCATAGTTTCAGAACAGGTTCTACGGATCAAGCAAACATGAAATGTTCAGCGACAAAATACCCTCCGACCCCTCACCTCCGCACAATCCGCGCAATGCCCCCCCCCCCAAAAATAAAAAAAAAACATTTGTGGCGCCTCCCACGAGATGCACCATTGTGGTTCGTTCTCCCAAAACTGTATTTTGGGCTGCACATCATCAATGCCATTTTGACGTATCAGGGTCTTTTCAGACAACTTGTTAAAATGATTTCATGATTGCCACCCTATTGAGTTCCTTTTCATTCATTCTCCCTTCATTCAATCGATCGTTTTGTCAGAAGTTCAGTCACACATCGTTCCAGAGCTTCAGCAGAGGCTCTGTCAGTGGAACACCACAGCTGGAGCTCCGTCCAACATGCCTCCCCTACCTAATGCGTCAACCCTTGGAACCCCACTGGTTTCCGCCCCAGAACCCGAGCATCCTCCATGTCTGTACTCAGGGGCGTAGTGAAGGGTGTATCCTTGGGGGAGCATTAAAGAAATTCCCAACTGACACAGTTGAATTTTCCCAACTGATGCTCGGTGTCAAACGTGATATAATGCTCAATAAGTGGCGCGTATTCGGCGCTTTGGCTGTCGCCATTTTTATTTGTCGCAAGAGGCGCGAATGTCGCTCGGTGCCTACTGCGACAAGTAAAATACATTGCGACTATACGGCGGTCGCGGGTTGTCACTCACGGAATCTTAAATTTCTCTTGAACCGATTCACGGATTTTGACAGGACTTGCTGTGCTTGAAAGCAGAAAAACGAGCGATTTTGGACGTGTATAACAGCACCGAATTTTTCGCTGGTAAAATGCTCAAAAAATTTGAGATACAAAAGTTTCCAAGTTAAGATGTGATAAAATTCCGGGTTCCTGCCTCACATTTTCAAAGATTGCGCGATTTTTTCCGTTGTAACATAGTTTTGACCTGCGGATGAGTTGTAGAGGAAGCTTTCGGCTTTCCAAAAATACCAAAATCATTGAATTTTAACATCATTTGACCATTTTTGAAGAGGAAACGCGACATGGAAGCATAGGTACGTTTTTGTTGCGTCAAAAACAAAAGAATGCTTAGTCGTGTTTCTTCTCCATAAATGATGTTCCAATTCAATGATTTTGGTATTTTTGGAAAGCTGAAACCTTCCTCTATAACTCTTCCACATGTCGAAACCATGTTACCACGGGAAAATTCGCGCCTCCAAGGGAGACGCGGCTCTCCCCCGCTTATTTTTGTGCAGAAAACAAAATGAATGCTTCCGCTTCGCGTCCTTCTCTTTTTAAAAGAGCAAATGGTGTTCAAATGCAATGATTTTGGTGTCTGTGATAGCTGAGGGCTTCCTCTACAACTCTTCCGCAGGTCAAACCATGTTATAACGGAAAAAATCGCGCAATCATTGAAAGTATTCAGCAAGAACGCAAAATTTTATCTTGTCAAAATTTGAACATATTTTTCCCCGCATGACTTTCAAGTTTTGCCCGTGAAAAGTTCGGGATAATTTATAGTCCTGAAAAGGTCTAATTTTAAGCTTTCCAACACAAAAATTTTGATCAAATCCGTCATTTGGTCCGGAGATATTAAACTGTTCGTTGCCGATGCACAGCGACGCATAATCAACCAGAGCCAGGAAAACCGGCCTCTTGACGCGACGGCAGAGAAAGGAAAGAGCGAAATTGGCGCTCGGTGGGCGGAAGGGCAATGAGAGTTACGGCACTTATAAGTATAGAATCACGTTGCTCGGTGTTTGGGACGTTGAGGGGGTCTGGGGGGCGGAGCCCCCCAGTAAGTGGGGTCTGGGGCGAAGCCCCAGCGGGGTTCCAAGGGGCAGAGCCCCTGGCGGGGGGTCTGGGGGGCGGAGCCCCCCAGAAGCTGAAGAAATTTTGAAATTTAGGGTTTATTTTGGGTGGAAAATTTGTGTTCCTGATGCCAATTTTTCCCACCAGCAGGAGCAAAAAGCAGTGTGTAAAACACCACAGGTTTTGCGACAAGGAAACTGTGCCAATGATTTCTCTTTGACACTGAAAGGTCCAAAGGCGGGCTGCCAGAGCTGCAGGGAGATCTGCAGGAGGCAGCTCAGACTTGGGAAAATTCTTTTCATATGGATGATTGATCAATGGGTGAGAGCGGTGTGGAGAAATTTCTTTCCATCAACATGTGATAAGTGATGTTATACTTCTTTCCAGGCTTTATTTCCTAACTTTCTGAATCAGAGTATTCTCATTTTCTGGGAGTTGGGAAATCCATGCGAGATTAGAGGGTAGTTGGATAATATTCTTGGAGTTGGGAAAATCCGCGTTGGATATCGCATTTTCATTATCCCAACTCGGGAGTTGGGAAAATGGGAGCTGGGAAAATGAAGTCTGGAGTTGGGAAAATGCAGCCACGGATATTGCGTTTTCCGAACTCTGGGGTGGGGAACATGGAAAGCTTGGGAAAATGAAGTCTGGAGTCGGAAGTTGGGAAAATGCAACCGCGTTTGGAGTCGGGAGTTGGGAAAATAGGAGCCGCATTTGGGGTTGGCTCAGGATGGCCGGTATATGGAAATTAGACCGTGCTGATATATGCTTAGTTGTGTAGCAGTGAATTGTGAGTGCGGTTGCTTGAGCAAGTTGCTTCCCGGCTTAATTTTCCCAACTACATAAACAAATCAGAATATTCTCATTTTCCGAGAGTTGGGAATTTCGGGAGTTAGGTTGGCAGTTGAAAATTTCTTGGGAGTTGGGAAAATCCAATTGTCCTCACCGAATACGGAGGAGTTGGGAGCAGGGAAAATGCAGCCGCTTCGCGGCTGCATTTTCCCAACTCTCCGTATTTTCTTGCAACTTTGGGGGGGAGCCTCCCCCCATCCCCCCGTTAGCTACGGCCCTGTCTGTACTTTACAATAATTAAGCCACTGAACCAAAGACGTTGCATAGATGAATGTGCAATGCAATTATTGGCACTTGAATATACAATGCACTTTATGACCGGGGTTGCTTTGCCCCAATGTGCGGCAAACAAGCATGCAGGCAAAGTATTTCTGACCGTCCTTTTTGAATTGAATGTGTGCGACGTGATGATGGAAACAAGAATACTTTTTCATTGCCCCGGGAGTTAAAGAAGCTCCTCTGAACATTGCTTTGAACAATCATTGGTCAACTACCGGTAAGTTAGTGTTTGCAGATAAGGTTGAAGGATGAGGAAAACCGTTTATTTTTTTATATCGCTGCGGAAATTTCGAAATTGCACATTTCTCGAGCGATGACCCAACTGCCTTTTCTGCTCTCCCGCTGGCAAGTGGATTGTTTGTGTTCGAAGATAAAATGAAAACAGCCAGCTATGGGTTGGAACAGATGTATCTATGTGGTCTATTGGGATAAACAGTTGATTGAGTCGACCACTGACCGCCTTCTGAAATTTCTTCGCACTGCACTGTCTATGTTTCACTTTCGTCACCGAAAGGGAGAACTCCACCAAAATTAAAATCATGGACGATGCCTCCCCGCATAACCGGTGGAGAAATCCTGCACCTTGTGGAGCTCCAGATGCGGGCTAATGTGAGGTGGCGCATGCAGTGGAAGCTGTGGTTGCACCAATAGTTAAGTGTTGCCTTGAATGCTAAAATAGACCAGAAAAAGTCATGGCAGACGGACAACAAAATTTTTATTGTTGAAAAGATTGTCGTATGGGAGGCGAGAATATGCCAAAGCCTATCATTCACCATCATTCACCTGCAACAGCGGAGGAAACTGCTGCTTTTCTTCAGACTGGGCGTTCAGCATCATCGGCGGCCTTCCTGACCCCTTGAAAGCAGGAATTGAAGTCCTGGTACTTTTTCAGATAGGACAGAGTTACTGAAGAGATCCCAGAATTGTGAGAAGTTCTGCGGGGTTTTCTTGCTTCATTTTGTGAAAAATGGATATTTCAGTTTTCTGTCGGAGAATTGAAAAATTCATCGATTTCACCTGGTGGTTATACGAGTAGACCTCCAAGGAAATTTGTGTCCAATCGTAACAAAGAAAGAAAACATGCCAAAATTGGCACACATGTTACAAAAGCATCAGATTACAGACTGACAAAATTTCAAATATTTATCTCTTGTATATTTTGTTTGAGAAGGAAACGTCAAAGACTTTTGAAACGCACCTTGTACGCGCAGCAACAGAGGTTGTCTGCTTACTGTCAACAGCCCGCAAAACCACAGGTTGTCTCTTTTGTCAACAGCGAGACTACATACTCGAAAGAGGCCGGCTGTTTTAAAGATGTGCGGATATATCGCATTATTTCCTACATTGCAACTTTCTACATTGACCTTGCGTCAACTTTGCCCTTCAATTTTGCAGACAGGAAAAAGTGTGCCGAAGAAGCCGGTTCGCAAATGGACAGGAAAACGGAAAATGTTTCATGTCGCACATGACTAGAAGCTTTCCGTTTCCTGCAAACACCATCATCCGAGTGCCCCCCCGCTCGCAGAAGCAGATTTTCCTATCTTCTCTGGGATGGGTGAAGATGAGATCTCCGCCACCTCAGCGGCAAATGGCATTATACCTATCGACCATCATTGTCCGTCGAGCATTTTTTGGAAATGAGAAGGAAACTCCAATTTTGGAGACTTGGATTCGCGAGAGGGCAAAACAAGAGCAGGTCTACGAAAAGAGCATTCAACGCTCGGCTGCTGATGCGACAGAAGTGAAAGAGAGATGACCATTTGGTGAGAATGTGTGAGTGGGGTGAGAGCGCAGGCATCCACAAAGATAATAAAATAAGCGCCTGAGTTGTAAATTTTATTTCATCAGCGTCAAAATGTGTCAAAAAAGTCATCATGACATCGGCAAAAGGGATGCCGACACACGTCTGTTGCGGGGGAGATCAACGCTCGGCTGCTGATGCGACAGAAGTGAAAGAGAGTGACCATGTGGTGAGAATGTGTGAGTCGGGTGAGAGCGCAGGCATCCACAAAGATAATAAAATAAGCGCCTGAGTTGTAAATTTATTTCATCACGTCAAAATGTGTCAAAAAATCTCATGACATCGGAAAAGGGATGCCGACACACGTCTGCTGCGGGGGAGGATCGCCCGCTGACGGCCTTCCTTATAATTGGCGTGATCGATCCTCCACTTGCATTTTCCCAAGCAACACTTGAACCAAGCAGGTACCTGAGTACCTACCGCTTTGATGTCCCCTTTTCCCTTGAAATGGAGTTGGCTGCATCTGCAATTTCCCGAAAAGAACTTATGCGTTTTTGGTCAATCCATCCAAGTCCGTGATATTCAGTTGGCTGCATCTGCAATTTCCCGATCAGAGTTTATCCGTTCTGGTCAATCCGTCCAAGTCCCTTATTTGTTGGCTGCATTTACCTCTGACAAGGGAATTTTGCAGAAATTGCTCATTTTAGACCATTTTTCAGCAATTTTGCTGATTTTTGCAAAATTTAGAAGGAACAAAAATTTTAGCAAAAAACCTTTAAAAATACCAAATACTCAATATCGCAAAAAATGACTTGGCTGGCTCTGCATCTGACTTGCCCATATATCTGTAAGTTGGAGCCATGTGTTACTGGAAACAACCGATTTATCAACGGGGAGAAAATTTCCTCGGAATGCGCGAACGAGAGCATTAGCTTTTGCTGTCGGTGTGTCTAATACCGGCTAAAGATATACCGACTAAAGATAAGCGGTTGACACAGGTTAGGTATGATTTCACGTGTTAGTTAAATACCCAGATTGTAATCTTCATTTTGCCCGATATGTCCCCGGTTCACGACTGTCCTCCACGCCAATCGACAGAATTTCAGCTTTTTTATTTGGAAACTGTAACTGCTGAAAATAAGTTCCTTGACAATCAATGGGCAAATCGTTAATTTCACTTCCAATTGATTGCCGCCTTGAACCAGCTTCGTTCTGTGCAGCATCGACTGAATCACATTAGCCTAACAAACGCGATCTATAATATGGCAACAATAATATTTTACGAGAACATCTCACAGTGGGCATCAAAAAACTCCGAATCATTCATTTCATCTCTTCTCGGAAAACGGAGGCAACACCTATATGGAAAATCTCAAGTATGGATAATCTCATCGCCTTACACTACCCACTGTTTCGAGTTGAAGTAATGGAATGGCTCTGTGGTAAAACTCGATTTAACGAAGATTGAGAAATCTCGGTTGAGGTGTTGCCTCCGCGATTTTTTTTCGTTTAGCTTGCATGCAAATAAAGTCGTTTGTTAAGTTCCAAATGTCACCAGTTTGTTGGCAATCAACATTTTTAATTTCTTTTTTTTTGCTGCTTTGTCGCGGGAAATGTTTAATTCGCATTTTAGTTTACATTGCGAATTTTTTAATGCATTTTTCAAACACTGGCACGGATACCGAAGCACAATAACAGCACAAGCGAAAACACTGGCGAAAAAAAAACAACACCTCCGAGATTCAATTATGCCCACTTCGTTGAGAAATCCGCCTCTTCATATGTGTTCCGCCGGCTATGATGGAAACCTTCAACGAAGGCAAGCCAAGCAAGGCAGGCTGGCAAGCTCCTCAAAAGCCGAGTGCTTGTCGAAAACTAAACCATGAGACATTAATCGGGAAATCAATTACATTTGCACTTTTCAATGGGTGAACGATCAAAATGTGTATTTCTCCGCAGTTACCAGGTGAAATTGAACTCGGAGACGATGTGGCTTTAAGTGAAACTTACCTTCTTGCTTTAAATGAAACTTACCTTCTTCGTTGATTTCATTCCATCTGTCATTTGCAGCATAAAAATCGTTTTCTAAACGTCTATCCGGCCAATTCGTCGTAACAATCGCATGAGTTGGCATTTTGCATCGGCTTTCACTTTGGTTGCAGCTCATAAAAGCCCTTTCATCTGATTCTGAGTTGAACTTCTCCAGCAGAAAATCTTCGAAATTTTCCTTACTCAGATTGGAAAATTCAGGATTGTTCCGCAGTTTCATCGTCGATTCCTGCCATTCGCTCTTGACGGTTTCCCCCTTAGCAAGCTTTTCCAAGTTATCCATGAAACCTAGGTTCGGAAGATAGTCACGTATTCGCATTTCATCGGGAGCGGTGTCAACTCCTGGAATTGAAAGTTGAAAATAGATTTTAAAACTTTTGAGTCTCGCCATATGACTTTTGCACTGAAGCCAATGTGTGCATTTCATAAAGTGCTGATTTTGTGTAGGGTAATAATTTTGCTGAATACCATTTCCCGCCAACGGTTTGACTCATTAAAACACGACTAAAATTGTAACAGTTCCTCAATCCTGCCTTTCCACGCTGCTTACTCGTCCGGTCAGTTTAGTTTGCCTAACCATACGCTATTCCGTGTTTTTTGCGTGCTCTATCTTCATCTGCCACACATAGTGCATGGTGTGACGACTCAATTTCTGAAATGCCTACTCAGCTGTTTCGTCATAACCAACGACACGGCCCGCGTTCTCCATTCAATGTGCCCGCGTTTCGAAAGAAAATCCAGGTCCGCTCGAGCAAGCGTGTCCGATCTGTCCAATCCCAATTCACAACGCACGAGATGCTGTTCATCCTGTCCTTTACGCGATTGCAAACACATGATTGAAGGCGTTCCCGTTATCGTGGCACCACTTTCTTGAGAAACCCTATTTTTGGGGTGTCGCGTAGCAGATGAAAACATAATTTGGGGTCATTTGATATTGTGCAAAATTTGCAATAGGTATACAGCGTTGCGCGGAATACCGACTAATTTTCATTTCAGCGTCTGAATTTCCTCCGAATCTAGACGCAGGCGAAACGAACTAACGCAAAGGTAAAACAGGGGCCAGCTCATCAGGGTTAGGTAAAGGAGCTCCCCGTGATAAAGTGGGATCAAAATTCAGTAGCCCTTTGCATTTCATCAATCCTAATTTTTATTAATGGTCCCGAATTCCCAGCACCCTCTTTTTTATCAGCCATGCTTACCGTAGACCTCCCGTGAACAGCAAAATGCTTTACTAGCTTCGTCTAATGCCTAGTACCAAGAGGAACACCGCGTGCAAAGTGCAAAGTGCAAAGTGCAACGTGCAAAGTGCAAAGTGCAAAGTGCAAAGTGCAAGTGCAAAGTGCAAAGTGCAAAGTGCAAAGTGCAAAAGCAAGGTTTAGAGTAAACATCGCATCCGTCTCGGCCAAAGGCGAAATAACCAACGAAATAACGGAATTTTAGAAAATGTCCAAAGAAACTTCGCGAGCTTGCCTACTTTACTTTGGTCAGACCAATTCTTGAGTATGCATCAACGTCTTGGGATCCTCATCTCACTTCCCATTGTGATTCTTTGGAACGTGTACAAAGGCGCGCTGCTCGATTTGTTGTAGGGGACTACCGCAAACGGAGCAGCGTCACCGCAATGATTGCTCAGCTCGGTTGGCCTAAGCTTGCTGAGAGAAGAAAGGTCCACCGCATTTTGTGTCTTTATCGAATCCTTGGCAACTCCGGAGGGTGGAGAAATTTGTTTTCCTTGATTACGCCTCCATCTTTTTACAGTCGCCATGACCATCCTTATAAGATAAAGCCGTTAGCATTTAAGAGAGATATAGGGAAGTTTTCCTTTATGTCCCGAGCAATAGCGGACTGGAATTCACCCCCAGCCTCTGTGCTGTCCCAACCTTTAAGTACATCAATTCTAAGGCGCAGGCTGCTGTCCTTGTTGTAAATTGAGTTTCTGGCCAAATTTGATTGGACTTGAAAGTTTTAGAGCACATGTTCTGTTTTCTCCACAGGAGCTTGAAAATTAATTCTTCGGATTTCAAAATATACGAATTGCTCCATAAACCCAGAAATTTGTCTCTCAGCAACATAACATGTCATGAAAGGGAAACACATTTGATCTTGCTCTCGTCTTTGTAATTTGTCTGCCCCATTTCTCGTGCCTGTTTTTCCTGTTTTTTTTTTTTGACGTTTCTTATTATTTTTGTTTTGTGCAGAAGTGTTATTGTTATGTATGATAGTGGGGAAACCCCCACAAAATACAGTCATTCAATCAATCAATCAATCAATCAACCTAATTGATATAAAACCATATTTTTAAAACGAGATTTTTCGCACAAGACTTTTTCAGATCGTCCGTCTAAAACAGATGGTACTTGCAACAATGTGCAAAGAGAACATTGCAGCATTGGCTATTGTCGATTCTTGCGACTACACACCAGTTTTGACAGAAGACCTGAAAAGGTCTGACGCAAAAGATATGTCCATTCTAATGCGGTTTTTTGACGCACTAAAACGTCTGACCGTTATGACACGGCTTGCGGCGTGGACGAAGGAAATCCGAAAGAATTTGAAGGCAAGGCATTCGGCGTCTTGCAGATTTGGCAGGTCCGACTCTTAAGTTGGGCACAAACGCAAGCAAATAATCTACCCAGCAGCCCGCCGCTGTTCATGGCCTCCACGGCCTGAACGTTAGAAACGTTGGTGAAATCCAACCCTATCAAAAACACTGAAGTGTGTCAGACAAACTTTATGCATGCTCGCGTTTTGACACCATCTGTGCGATGGCGAAGATTGCAGCAAATGACTACAGAGGAAGTTTTTTATACAATGCCAGCACATGGGCACTCCAAGTGTGGTTTGGACTAAACACTATCATATTATGTCCATTTTCATTTTATTGCACTGTCAAATCAGAAAAAAAAAATCCGTTTCCAAGTTTTACCCTATTCATTGGATTGTTTTTCACTCTTTCATTTATTTCGTCATATTTTCTATCGTACTACATTGATTTCGTCTTTTCTCCGTTTTTAACGAGTGCCTGCAGAAACGTTCAATCGTTCCTAAAACGAGTTCCAGAAACGTTCAATCATGCGATAATGATTGGGATTGCATTTCAAAATTGCCGCCGCAAAACTCTTAATTTAAGTGTTTGTAGGCAGTGTCCGGCATTGTAGTTGGAAGCAGGCGATACGACATCGTCAGCTAGAAAAAACAAGTAGTCACAATAAAATAAAGAAACTTTGAAAAATAAAAAAATAAAAATAAAAAACTAAAAAAGACTTTTTGCATCAGACTCGTTTAGATCGTCTCTCCAAGACAGATGTGTATTGCGATAATGGGCAATGTCAATGCACTTCCTCCAAAACTTACCATCTATTAATCCCGGCACCCCTTCCTTGCTGAATTCCAGAAGTGCTTTTTCAAAATCTTCAACTTTGATTCTCCTCAACAGCCCAGAACGAACAATGGACTTGATAAAAGTAGCATCAATAAGTGAATCCAATCTTGCTTTCAATTGTGCCCTGTCCAGCATCCAGATATTATCCTTACCAACCCTCATTTCATCACTTTTGAGTTGCTGGAAGTTTCTTCTAAACTTCAACAACACCGATCTGGCGTTATCTGAGCCTGCATTCATCAATGTGCCGGGGCGGTTGATTGCAAGAAACAACGTTCTCAGCTGATTTCTGAATGTCGGACTGTCATGCTTTCCGAGGAACTGAACCACTTTAAAGCGAGCTTCTGCAATCAAGATGATTTGCAGGTATTGGAAAAAGGTACCAATGAAAATGACGAAGATGAGAAAGCGTGGAACGAATAGGTACATATTGCTCCAATTGAATATTGAGCGCCATCCGTTCCTACGAAACGGTCCTCCCACCAATCGCTGCCGTTTCCCTCCTGAACACGGCCAACAGAACATCCTTACAAATATGCGTTGACTTCTTGAAGAAACAGAAAAAAATTAAAGATTCAAGTTAGTGAAGGATTATTTTAAGTTTACAGCGAAAGGGTAAGAGCCATTTATTTCTGCACAAAATGCGAACCTCTTCCGCAACAGTGTAGAATTATTGTAGAATACTGTATTATCTAAATAAATTTCCCGACCCATCCGTCCTTTTTGATGACCTAAATCGGAACCATATTCCGCCCACATCAGCATTTGTGCAAAGTGCGGATAGTTCACGACGTGGTGCACTGGCCCTCTTTTTGTGCGGCTGACATTCGACGCATTTTGTCAGAATCTGAATCGTGTGAGCCAAAACAAATTTGGGAACATATTTCTCTCAAAATAAAACTGAACAGCCCAAGAGCGATTCAGCCAAATTTTAAAGTTGAAGATTTCAACAGTAACGTTCATTTGCAAAGAGTTCTTTACGTATAGTTTAATTTTTTTAAGTTTCCCGATCCATGGGGCTGCTTTTTTAATTTGTCTTCCTATCGATTGCATAAATGCTTTCATGACTTTCAAGGCCACTTACGTGTACAGGGTGACTGAATTTTGAGCGTTGTTTCGATCGACCTCGAGAGCAACTGTTCGTCAACGAACCATATGTTCAAATTGCTCTCCATCTGAGGTTATGTAGCAGTGTTGGAGCGACTGAGTCATGCCATGCTGAGGGCATTGCCCAGAGGGCTGTGCGGAATAAGGTCTAATGTGGTCGGTATAAATTCACGTCTAGCTGGAATAACGGCTAATTTTTGGAACATCTGACCGAAATAATGTCTAACAGGAATAACGTCTAATCGAATAATGTCTAACCGGAATAACGTCTAACCGCAATAATGTCTAACCTTAATAGCGTCTAACCAGAATAATGTCTAATCGGAATAAAGTCTAATCGGAATAACGTCTAACCGGAATATAAGGTCTAACCTGAATAAAGTCCTACCGGAAAAACGTCCAACCGGAATAACGTCTAATTTTTGGAACGTCAAATTTGGCATAAGGTTGGGCTAGATAGGTTGAGGTTGTTGTTGGGTTATCGGATTGCAGCCCTCAACGCGAATAATAATCTGGCCACGTTGCATGAATTTTCTACTAGACTACACGCCACCATTCTAGACGTTAAAACTTCGACGTTATTCCGGTTAGATGTTATTCCGGTTTGACGTTATCCCGTACGACGTAAAATTAGGCCTAAAACTTAGACGGTCTAAAAATTAGACGTTATTCCATCAACAGGCCAAGAGAAGTACGAACAGGAGGTACCGAACTTGGGCTTCTGAAAAGGACATGCAGTGGGAGTTACCCTGCACAGTTTACGCCCTGGCCGGGGCAGCTACCAAAAGCAAAGTTGTATAACGTTTTATCAAATAAATGTTAAAAGCATGGGCCTGCAGACAGGTCGGGATGCCACGACAATCACGCCTGGGAAAAATCTGCAGATCAATAAGTTCTTTACGGAATTTGTAACCTTTTCTCGTCTATGATGCCATATGGCATCACAACTTTTCACGTCTCTATGCTCCTGCAGCCTCATATTCAATTTTTGAAGTGTTTGGAACAACTTCTTTGAAGGCATGCTTACTTCCGATGACACGTTTATTGCAAAGTCCTGTACAAAGTCTTCATTCCGAGAATAGAAGTTGGACAACAGAAATCGTAAAAATGCATGAGAGGCGGTCTTCTTTGTCGGCGTGTCAAAGCGAAGCCGACCTGTCAATCAAGGCGCGAATTGCCGACTATCCACCTTTACACTTCGGCCAACGACTTTCCAGAAATCCGATCGAAAATTTTATCAGATGCCGTCTGGCGGCACCGTCAAAGGATTGAAAAAAAATTTCGAGATAAACGCACATTTATCTATTGATATTATTATTGTTTCTTTTGTCGGCATGCCCTCTGTTTTTTTTACTTTGAACTTTTCCCGCCATTTTGTCATGGTCCCTGTATCTCGAGTAGAGATTTCTAAACTGCCATTTTTTGAGAACCGGCTGGAGAAAACCGGCCTATTTTTTCGATATCTCCAGCCGTCCGGCAGGGATTGGAGTTAGAACATCAGGCGAATGTTCACAGCACCCTGTAATGGTGCTTGTGATCACGCAAGGTAAACTTTTGTGTGAAAAAATAACTACGCTTGCTTGCGCAGCACAGCGAAGATTCCACCTGTAGATTAGACCAGCAGCTGAGAGTCAACATTTTCCGTGCTGTGAAAAGTGAACTTTACCGGGTCATTACTGCCGTTGCCGTCCACTGCGAGGTTGTTTATGTAGAGGTTCGGCAGTTATTAATTCCGAGCGTGCGAGCCAGCACAAAATGACGTCACTGTATCACACAAGCGGCAAGCGCAGCTGATGGCGAATTGCGGACCGCGGTGCGAAGTATACAGAAAGTCATTTCTCTTGAACTAGGCGACGGATTTTCATGAAAGTTTTTGTGTTACAAAGCTGAAAAAATGACGATTTCAAAAATGTATAATGATCCCAAACTTTCTGAGAGTAAAACTCCGAAATCATTTGAGGAACAAATGCGTTCAAGTCAAGATGGCATCAAATTCCGGGCCCCTGCCAGAAACCTTCAACGATTGTGCGATTTTTTCCGTTGCGACATGGTTACCATCTGTGGAATAGTTGTAGAGGAAGCTTCCAGCTTTCCGCTGACACCAAAATCATTGAATTTGGACGTCATTTGACTATTTTATCGAGAGAAATAACGCGCTATGGAAGCATGATTCTGTTTTGGGCCCAGAACGTGCGGAACACAAAACTTCCATGCACGAAGACTTCGGCTGCGATTCTCGGTTTTTCGCTGCGGCAAGCAGCACAGAGCAGACAGAGAGAAATGGCTGAAGCTCGGAAGATCCGAATGTAATTTTGGGCATGTCGGTTTCGACATGTTGTTCAAATTGGCTGGGTTTGGTCATCTTGGGCGAGGTTTGTTGAATTTGGGTGGTTAGGTTGGGTTTGGTTTGTTCAACAAAGTTTCGTTGAGTTTAATCGCTGTTCTGCAAATTCGGAGCTTACAAGCTCCAGCCGCTAATTAGACAGAGCTCTGAGAGGTGAGGGTGTCATCTTCACCACCAAGCTTGTCAGTTCAGTGGACACATTAACGTGGGTGGACACGTTAATGTTTTCGCGAGGAGCATTGTTTTTTGTTGCTGTTTGGTGTCGTCAAATGTTGCAAAAATGACGGTCTGCGCCGTTGCAGATTGTGAAGTTTCGTCAAGAAATAATCTGCTCGGGCGAAGTTTTCACAGATTTCCCAAGGATCCGAAAGTCCGTGAAACGTGGATTCACAAGTGCAAACGCAAGGACCCATTTGAAGACTTTCGGGGGTCAATGTTTTTGCAAACTGTTGCACCAAGTTTGCATTTTACGTTTTTTATGCGAGATCAGCGTCATGCGTTTTGCTGTGATTGATGCCATTTGGAATTATTGACCCCCAGTCAATGATGAACCCATGTGTTCGAATACTTTTGGCGCTCGGCGGGCAGTGTTGCATAGTCCTTCGATATATTTCAAAAGTGAGTACCAAAACATAAAGTATTCAATTTTGAGGACTTTCTGCGAAAAAGTCCTGGCAACACTTGTGAGCACACGAATTTTTTTTTTGTCATGTGCTGTGGTGTCTAAAATAAAATTGTGCTCCATGGCGCGTTATTTCTCTCGATAAAATAGTCAAATGACGTCCAAATTCAATGATTTTGGTGTCAGCGGAAAGCGGGAAGCTTCCTCTTCAACTTTTCCACAGATGGTACGAGTAACCATGTTGCAACGGAAAAAATCGCACAATCGTTGAAGGTTTCTGGCAGGGGCCCGGAATTTGATGCCATCTTGACTTGAACGCATTTGTTCCTCAAATGATTTCGGAGTTTTGCTCGCAGAAAGTTTGGGATCATTATACATTTTTGAAATCGTCATTTTTTTCAGCTTTGTACCACAAAAACTTCCATGAAAATCCGTCGCCTGAATCAAGAGAAATGACTTTCTGTATACTTCGCACCGCGGTCCGCAATTCACCTTCAGCTGCGCTTGCCGCTTGTGTGATACAGTGACGTCAGTGTCCTCGCCCGGATTTCATAACTGACGTACCTCTCCATGAACTACCTCGGTCCACTGCAATGAATCGACTCGCTTCACTCACTGGCTGCTATTCACAATCGATTTGACCTGGGCTGTCTGTGTGTGGAATATTTTTCATTCATTGGCTTTTTCTTATTGCTTCAGTGCAGTGCAGTTTCTCAGTGCTTGGTTCTCCAGCAATTGGAGGTGAGTTGATTTCTGATTTATATTACGGGAAGTTTAGCAAATTGTTGGTTCAAACAGGTACTTTTCGTCGGGAAAATTCCTTTGAGATTGCGTAAGGAAAGTTGGAGAGATTTTTTGGGAATGTGGGGAAAAACAGGAAGAGTTGGTTAAATCGAGAGCGAGAAAGAAACCACATTCAGATTTTCATGTTCAGATACGACCAGTCGATTTAAAATGCAATTAATTTATTCAGATTCAGAGAATTCATATTCACTTCAAACTCGAATTCAAATTTATCGTATTCAGATTTGCCTTAATCAAAACCAGATTCATCTTTTCAAGATTTCCATTTATTCACGATCAGATTTCTTTGATATCAGCTTGATGAGAAATTCTTGCGTGGTTTTCGACTGCAGCAGCTCCATTTCGTTGGGAAAATAATTATGGGAAAATAATTATTTTAAAAACAATTTCCTGATAAAACAAGCTATGATTTCATTACAGTTCGTTTCAATTCAATTCAATTCAATTCAATTCAATTCAATTCAATTCAATACAATTCAATTCAGTTCAATTCAGAACATATTTTAGCAATTTCAGATCAAATATAATATTCAGAAAATTGAGCAATGTTGGGTGCAATTTTAGACGCTGGTATAATCAAAGGGGAAATAATTCAGAGAACTTGATTGTTGTGTCAGGCAGTGGATCAGTCCACCATTTTGATTCGCGATAAATTTGTGCAGCCAATTTCTTTGCTTTTCCTTCAAAAAGAAACAGAGATTCATGTTGCCGTTGTTTAACAGTGGCAATGTGTAAATCTCTTATTTTCAGTTCCGGGCATACACCACAAAGCAGACCAAGGTTCATTCATAATCCTCTACAGGATGCAAAGAATTATCAGCTTTCGTTGTCAGCTTCATGCACGATCCTGGAACAAAAGTTTAGTTTTTTGATTCCTGTTCACTTCAGTGCCATCTACTCGCAGTTCAGAAATACAGTCATAGTCGCATCGTGACACACAAACAGGCTTAAATTATTTCAATACTTTCTGGCTACGTCTCTTCGCACCGTCTACATTTTCTGGACCCCTAGGGGATCTGGAAGAGTGACATGCCCCCCAGGCGAAATTTGGCCCAGGACACTTTTTCCCCGCGCAAATATCGATCCTTTATGATGTCAAATGGCATCACAGACAGGACCGGACCAACCATTTCGGAGCAGTAATCGAGCTAAAAACAGCAAAATTCACCCCAAATAAGCCCGCTGTTCGGATTACAATTTGACAGGGTTACAGTTGACACTCATGCAGCAGTACAATTTGGTGGTGTTTTAGAGGAGATGTCAAAGTGGGGTGTCATAAAAGAAAACGATCTTTTTTTAGCTAATGCCGAGACGACATCTGGGGTGACTTCCTTGATGCCATATGGCATCATAGACGAGATAAAGGTTAGCAGGCGAATGAAAACCCAGGATGCTAACGGAATGCAAGCACTCTCCCTTCATGGTTCGGCTTACTTTCTTTCCAAACCGTACTTGTTTGTAAATTACTTGAAATATGTCTATGAGATAGGCATACATTTTTTTAAGAACAGATTAGTTGATATTATTCGCTCTTTTGTTGGTCCAATCTTGAAAAGTGAAGAAGGTCCACTTGACATGCAGGTGAGTTGTTGAACCAAACGTAAGGGCTGAACATTTGGTTTTGAATTCATTCGGAAGGAAAGGTTCTTAGCAGGTATAAGGAAATATGAATAAAATGGCCCAAACGCACGAGAGTAATTGAACCTAACGATTGCGTTGAGAGCAAATCGGCCCAATTCGACCGTTGGACTAAACGAACTCTGGGCAGCGACTGGAGAAGAATTCTGGGAGTGGGAAATAGTGAAAATGAGACATCAGACCTCAACTGCTGCGAAGCTGGCTTCATTGCTTTGATCTCAACCTCGAGAACCACAACTTTCGAATCAGGGATCGAATTTCAGAAACATCCTTTCCAATCGTAGACTGTCAATCCTCGAAGGAATTAACATAGGATAGAGCTTTCGAGGCTGAATCCTTCAGCACAGCGTTACATTCGGAGAGATCCAAAAGAGGCGACAAACGCCGAGGGTATCTCCAAGCAGAAAATGCGGAACCATTTCTGGCAGCCATCCAAGTACATGCAGCAGGATAACATGTCCTCAGCAACTACCGATTCCTTTCCACCAAACTCACACGACTGAAGACAATATTTCGAGGTGATGTCGGCCTCAACTTGGAGGCTGGCTTGAACTTGAGAGTTAGCCGACATTTGGGATTCGGCTGCAACTTGAGAATTGGCCGTGATTTGGGAGTCGGGCGCAATTTGACAGTTGGCCGAGATTTGAGAGTCGGCCGGGACTTGGGAGTCGGCCGCGACTTGGGAAAGGCTATGACTTGATAGTCAGCCGCAACTTGGAAGTCGACCGCGACTTGGGAGTCGACCGCGACTTGGGAGTCGGAAGCGACTTCGTAGGTAGCCACGACTCAGAAGCGCCCGTGATTTGGGAGTCAGTCTCGATTTGGCAGTCGTCCACGCCTCGGAAATTGGCTTCGAATTGGAAGGCTTGTGGCCTGTCATTTATTGAAAGTAATAAAATCATCGGAGCCAAATGGTGAATCGCAAGTCTTGAATGTTGATAACAGATTTGAAATAGTGGACAAAGGCGGAAATCTAAAAACTCAATTTGAGAATCGGCAGTGTCCAGGCAATATTCACGGCGATGAAGCGTTGGAGCTTGCAGGACAGCATGAGAAAATGATTCCAGATTTTCTGATGTGCGATGGTAATCTGTTAGAGGAGCTGAAGATTATTTGCTCGACGCCGAATCTCACATAGGAGTGTAGCCGCTGCCGGTTTTGTCTGTGGATCGGCAACAGCACTGAGGCCTTGTTAATCGCCAAAGCGCCCATAATCCAGAAGATAATTTTCAATGACTGCAAACAGGGTTCAAAGATGGCCACATTTACAGTATCACTACGCCCAAACTCTGTAAGTACCTCTGTGGGTACGTATACCTATCTCAATCACCAAAGCGTCCGCGTACTATTGGAAGTGCCCTACTGGCAAGATACAACGTACATAACGGCCAATTTGGATGGAATATCAAGTGATAGACATGGATGATGAAAACACGTCCTTCTTGATTCGAAGTAAGCAGACGACCCAAAAAGCCTTGGGATCTCCTTGGATCCAAAACACGCGCAGGTCCACGTCCAATGCATGCAGCATAATACATTTCACACCATCACTAGTCCAAATAAATCCTCAGAAATTTGAGAAATCCTGCCTCCAGAGGATTTTAGCTGCACATTGGAAATACCGAAACCATAGCAGAGGAAAAAAATTGGGGGATACCCCTTTTCTTCACAAAACATCCACAAGAACAGGAAATCAATCTTGATAATCCATGGATCAAAAGATTGTCAACAAGTGCGTGCGACTGCATTTCCTTCCCAGTTCCAGGTTATCTGGAACCCTGGGATGTTCTGGCTTTTCCGCCTAAAGGTGTGAAAATAGTAGAAGGCAATAAAAAACCAGGATTTCAATCAAACAATTACGTGAAAGTTTCAGTCAAACAATTCAGTGAAAGTGAAAGTAAAAAAGGCTCTCCATCTTAACCAGAACTGACCGAACATCGTGGTTTTTCCGTGTTTTGAAGTTGACTTTCTAATTTTTCCCTCGATGACAATTTCCAAAAACAATAAAGAGCTGCTTCTCAGTAAGAAGTCAAATGCATCACAAAAGCAGGTGTACCAGCTGAAGATTACACTTTGTTGTTTCAGAATTAGGTACTACCCACGAATTTAGTCTGTAAGGGATTCCATTTTTGAAAACATCGTAGGTTGGTATCGATGTGTTTGGGACAACTTGCCTGTCACAGTCGTCAATCTGTAAGAATTAGCACACTTTTTTCCGTTGCATGAAAATCATTCTATAATGTTCGGGTCTCACTCTCTCGCGTTTACTGAATCAATTGCATTCTCCTCATTCCACTTGAAGATATAAACTAAGAATATGCTCCCAAGTGTGCTCAGAGTGAGCTCAGAATTCTGTAAACAACGAAATCTCTCTCGAAAACTTCTTTCATGGAATAGAAATTAAAGTTTTTCTGTGCATTTAAATGGAAGAGTGCGAAACATTCTCAGTATATATCATCAAATGGAACAAGGTGTACAGTCATTCGTGCAGAACCTTATGTTACACATTAAACAATTCTAATTAACCAGATTAATGCGAACCCTAACAGACCGTCATTGGAAAGCAGATGTTAGACGAAACAGTAATATTAACAATAATAACAACACGTGAGGTGAATATTAGAATTTCGATGGCAAATTGCCGTTGATCATTATACTTTACACGGAGTCTCGAATTGAGACTTTGGTACCGTTATTTCGGAGGACATTGACATCGTGATATTTTATAAATATCGCGAATCTCTGCTTGGAGAAAGCGGCTGGCGGCTTCCACAATTCGGACTCCGTTTTTTGTCCAAGGGCACTCACAAACACAATTTTTGCCAATGCACACACATTTTGACTGCGACAAACCTATCAAACAATCAATCAATCTACTCCGTTTCGTCGCTTCACTGGGTTCACATAATAAATGATATGATGCAGCTCTTTTTAGAGGCAACATTGTAAAAAAAGTTGGTGTTATTTTTAAGTCAGTTGATTTCTTTGCCCTTCCCCGAAAAAAGACATCGATCTACACTCGAATAATTTCTGCCTACATCAAACGAAAGCAAGTGCACACCAAATTCCATATACGTTCCGCGCAAATTCCTAGAGATTCCACACTTGCCTTGCTCGGTGCGAAATCCAAAAATGTTCATTTTTTGTTGCAACGAAAAAATAAATTTTAACACATAATACGTGGGTCATTTCAAAAAGTTTGGAAGTTGCGACAGAAAGACCAACACCTTACAGCTACGCTGAACTTGTCAGTGAAAATTCTTCAATGCACTCTTCCTGAGCACCAAGGCAGAGTTGCAGCCTTTTTAGCCACGTTTCAAATGTAACAGGGTTGTTCTCTGTTGGTATTGCTTTTTCTCTGAATGTGAAGTTTTGACCAGGTCGTGGATCCTGTCAAAAACCTTCCCAGCTATGTTCTTTTTGACATTTTGGGAATAGCCAAAACTCAGATGGTGCTTGGTCTTGGGAGCAGCTGATGGGCGAAGAACCTCTGCTGCTACATGATGCTCCTTCAGCAATTCCTGTGTTTCTTCATTTTGTGGGAAGATGCGTTGCCTTGCGGAATTTGTGCTCTGGTGGTTACGACACCAGGTGTCTTCCCTTGGATATTTTTCTAAGAGCATGATAAATCCTACATCACGGCTGTATTGTTATTGTCCTGTCACTGTCCGCTGTTCTGAGAGTACATCCCCGAAATTGGGGCCCTCACAGTTTAAAACCACCCCAAAAATCCGTTTCCGTGATCGTAAATCCTGTCACAGCACATTGGGTCGAGGCTCGTCATCTGCTATCCATGCCATGTTATGCAGCTTTTCCTGAGACACTGTAAAAAGAGTCAGGTCTTACCTCCTATACCAAAGTCTGTGAGCCGCTTTGTGCCTCCTGGTCCAAAGCGTTTGATGTTTTCTGTGCAAAATCCTTTCCCTTTCCCAGCTGCTCCTCCGTCAGCGAATGAGGTAGTCAATTTGTGCAAACTTTCCTCAGGCCGAAGCCATCATGCAAAACATTGTTATTGTGCCATTTGTTAGTCCTATGAGTTTATTATCCATTTCTATGACCAAGCGTCGCCACAAACTTGTCTCAAAATTTAATGAATTTTTGTTGCTATTTTCCCAAGCTGCATCCTGTCAAACATAGCAAACATTCAACATTCTTTTTAAAATTTAATTTTTTGCAACAAAAATTTTTAAGTGATTTTAAAAGCATCCTGTAAAAAGAAAACAAAACCAAGCAGCGATATGACATTTTCTCAGCATCTTCGTAGATGTTTTCAGTAACCAACTGCGCAAACACTTTATGATATTTCTAAACCAGTGAAAGAAATGATGACCGCACTTCCAAACTTTTTGGAATGGCCTTTGTAATTCGGCGCGGAAAAATGGTTATCGTTTCGTGCCCGTTTTTGCATCAAATCCAAAAGTCCATGCGGAAACATGAGCGAATTATTGCAATTTGTCCACCAGCAATGTTTACAACCTGCACTTACAGTCTTGGTAAATTAACAGAAGTATTGGTGTTGCACGTACTTTCGACTTTTTTCGCGTTTCCACGGCTCTCATCTCAGTATAAAAGATTACAAAAAATACAAAAGGGCGAAGATCAGTGGGATCTTACCTTACCTGAAAAGTCTTTCGATATCGAAAAACGGGAGAGGGTGATGCAGGATGGCTGATCCTGAACTGATTTCTCGAACCAACTGAATATCGAAAATGGAACCGTGATAGAAATTGAAATAGCAGGGTAACAACAGGCAGAAGTGAAAAATATCAGTGCGCTGTTCAGCTGAGAACAACCTTTGGGATTGAGACCAAAAAATATCCCGGATGGAGATCCAGAGGATAATCGATCTGCAGACTTGAAATTTGCAACAAAAATGACGGAGTTCGTCTGTCTCCGAAATTCAATTTGTCAATTAAACACGACGTCAAATATATTGTGCCAAGTGGTGCACGAGTCAAAACTGGAATCCAAATCACCAAATCTGGTACTTCTTGCCCTCACCAGCAATCTATCCACTCGGTGTCAGATCACAATCCAATTATCGCCTCAATGAGGAAATATGCACAACTTTAACGTGCCACACACCGAATCCTCAAGGGATTCAACAGCTAATCCTTCAAAACAGTTTCTCAACTTGGACACAAGGCGAAATCGAAGCCACGTTCCTTTTCTTTTGCAGGATAAGATCCCTTCGTCCAAAAACCGCACACACAAATTTAAGGAGATCCTTCGCGTTAAGAAGTTGAAGCAGTTGAAGCAATATCTCCGTGGCTCTCGTTGGGCAACTTTTTCTGTATTGTGTCCGCCTTAACAGTGAAGCAATCAACAATCGCTGGCACGCCAGCAATAAACGGCAAAAATAAATAAAAATCCTCCTTCCTTGGTGATTTCTCAAGATCTCGGCTCTCTTCTCCGTTGTCCGAAGGCCAACAACTCAGGGAAAACAATCTGCCCTTTCGCGAATGAGAATATCTGAGAAAGGACTTCCGCAGCACTTCAACGCAGTCAATAAACGAAACAGTTACTTTTCGCTGGCGAAATGTAACCGTGCACGAATTTGCTTCGTGTGCAATATGTTGAACGGTTCATCAATATCAATTAATTCCCATTGGTGAAGATTGAAGCAGCCTGGCTCTTCTCGCACGCCAAACTGTGGAATTATTCCTTGAAAAACAAGGTGCAGTCAAGATTTAATGACAGAACGTTGTTCTCGGACACAGTCAAATTTGAGGCAACGTTCACCTTCATAGATTACAGCACAAAAATTGGAGCAATATCATCTTCGAAAGGAGCTGTCTAAAATCACTGACAACGTTGTCTTCACACACATTCAAAATTTGAAGCAACGCTGTCTATGCAAACCAGCGAAAATGTAACAATATCTCTTGCCAAGCATGGAGGTGCCCAAAGTCACTGACCCAACGTCGTCTTCACACACAGTCAAAATAGAAGCAACGTTGTCTTCAGTCAGCACAAGCAGATAAATATTATCTGCTGCAGTCACACCAGTCAAAATGACTGAAGGACAGATCCAAAATTTGGATCAATAATTTATCCGAGTTGATCCGCCATTTCTCCGGATGGTATTTGAGAAACAAAAGGTATCGGATCCAATGATAACTATTCAACCCAATTCAGCAGTCGAGGACTATTGGTTTTCTGCAGTACC
>JASGXE010005395.1:0-23599 GCA_030068105.1 Sinentomon sp. SZTP_YWyxl
GGAGGGGTTTTGAAAACATCTCAATCCTTGATACCTGTTTTGGCCGAAGTGACCAAAGAGCCCTTCCAAAAATTGAGGAAGGATCGGCAATTTTCTCGGTCCCCAGCGACCTTTAAAATATTAAGGATTATTAAGAGGATGAGTTGTGACAACCTTCCCGAAAGGAGTTGTCTCACCATGGTGTAAAATTTCAGGAAAAATAAGTTTAAAACTTTTGAAGTTTTTAAATTGAGAAAATGTAAAACGTCAACCGCTCTTGAGCTCTTGACGGACCGAGTGTTTAAGAGTAAGTTGATACAACTTTGCTCAAGCATTGAACTTGTGAACTTTAAAAAGCCAACATATCCCCTCAAATGTACCCCATGGTAATGGCATAAAGTGTATTACAGTCCAAATCTTTGGTATCCAATTTTTTCACACTTCATAAATTTTACTTCGCAGTATCAAACTGGCGGTGAACTCAGCACAAGTTCAGGGGTAGTTCAGTCGGATGATCGGCCAGTTAGTTTTGTAAATTCCTGCCGATTTGTCCAAATAGTTTTTCATACAATTTCCAAAAAAAACTTTAAACTATTCCCGGGAAGTACCTCCACAATGTTGCAAAAACATTGGAAAGGTGGTAGAGCATAAAATTGATAACTTTATAAAAAAACAACGGTTCGTTGACGCTATCTCATCGAAATTTATCAAACCTTCTATGGGAGAGGCATCTGTATTCGTTTGCGGGCAGAGAAAATAGTCATAGACGGAAATTGACTGCGTTAATCCTGGCCACCTATAATGCATCATAAAATCCTTTTCATAATCACGAAAAACTTCAAAATGTGGAAAAAGAGTAGCCAATTGTGGCAATGGCATCAGCAATCGTCAAGGAATTTTGGATTTCCATGCACTGCTTCTCTCTCAGAACCCTGTCATATTGGGTGCAAAGAGCAGACAGAGCTGAAACTGCTTGGTATGACGCAGCCAATACATGGAGTGACAAGGTGTGTACGACCTGCCAAAAAAAACTCCGTCAAAACACACGTTTAGAGTTGGTTTTCAGGTACCTGGCTATAATGCATGACCCCCAATCAGGGTGCAAAATATTATATTTATTGAAAGAGAAGTGATCACAACCTCAGAGGAAGCAGTTAATATTTACAGCAATAGTTTTTACCCGTCGTGGTAACATATAGAATAGTTGAAAATTGTGTTTGTTGTGAAATGTTGAAGGAAATGAATGCAGTTTATATTCTCTGCTATAGGTGAGAGCATGCAGCGTATATTCACTGAATAGTTTTAACCCTAAGCGGTGACCTAAAGAAGAGTTGAACATTGTAGTAGTTGTAAAATGTTGGAGGAAATCCAAGCAGTTTATGTTCACTGCAATAGTTGCGAGCAACCATTTTTTATTCACTGCAACAGTTTGAACCCGATGTGGTGACATAAAATTAATGGTACATTCATCGAAGCCAAACTCAATTAATCTCTGAACTAGAAGAACGTGGACAACTGTGTCAAAGGCTTTGGCAAAGTCAATTGCTATGGCATCAACTTGTCCCCCCGAATCTATAACCATTGACAACTCTTGCACAAAAGAAGTGAGTTGGGAAGTGCATGAATAGCCCGCCCAGAAGCCATGCTAAAATGGAGAAAGCAGCCCATTTGCATCCAAATATCCTCTCATGCTATTGGCCATGAGAAATTCCAAAATTTTTGAAGAAGTATTTAGAAGAGGGCGATAATTAGAGGGGTCAGATTTGTTGCCCTTCTTGAAGATCGGTAAATAAGAGAGCGCTTCCAAGCGGATGGTATATTTCCTAATCTTTGACTGGCATTAAAAATCAAAACAAGATATTTGCTAAATACATTAGGAAGCAATTTCAAAAACCTTGCAGCAATGTGATCATCGCCTTCAGACACTTTAGATTTCATTTTTACAATGCGATTTATGATGGAAGTTTCAGAGAAGACTTCCCAATGATAACACTGTGAACAGGAAGAATCAGATGCGGCGGAAGATTGGCTTGATTTTTGAAACACCTTCGCAAACACTCTGTTCAAAAGCTCTGCTTTCTCTGATGCATTTGAAGCCAAAACCTGACAATAAGCGTCATTGATAGCGAGTGTTGGAATTGAAGCCGAGTCTGTTCTCAGAATTGTATTGAATTCCCAAATTTTTTTAACACCAAATCAACCTTCACGAAAGGAAAGGAGATAATCAGAAAGAGCCTTGTGTTTGCCTTCCGAATAAGCAGAAAGAGCCTTCTTATATGAAATAGCACATTCATGTGAGCGCTTCCGATTTCTGAAAAGCAACCGTGACTTCATTTTCATATGAGATAAATGCAAATTAAACCACGGTGGCCACGCAGAGTGCGAATTAACCGTCGAGGTACAAAAAGTTGCATAGCCGCACTTGTTATTTCAGAAAAAAATTCCCAGAGACAATCAACCCCTCTGTCATTATCAGACATTTTATGTGTACAGTCTGGGAAACAATAATGTCTCCTTTAACACGAGTCCTTACATTGGATCATGGGATTCCGTCTTGTTTCTACATGTCTGGTATGATGGATGTGCCGTGCCTGTCCATGGCTGCACGCATTCCCTCAAGGGATGTACAACCACGGAATTGAAAATGCTGCCATTCCCTCTTAACATCTCCAACAACATCATCAGACTTCCTTGGTGGTTCACTCAGGCAGTGCTTGAAGCACAGTCTTTCCAATAGCACAGCTGGTAACCACATCTTCAGCCTTAAGACCTTTTTGGTGGTCTTGCGGCCTGCATCACAATGATAAAGTTTGACGACCATCAACGTCGTCAGCTGAAGGTAATCAAAACAAACCAAGGACGTTAATTGGTACCAATCTGGCCTCACTGGGGTCCTCATCAGGCATCCTCACCCAGCTAGAGTCCGAAGCAGCCAGCCGAAACGCTGGACCGTCTCATCCTGAAACCTCATGCAACTCTAGCTGGGTGGGTGACTAATGAGGGCCCCAGTGAGGTTTGTACCAATTAACATTTTTGTTTGTTTGGATTACCATTAGCAGACGACGTTAATGATTGTCAAACTTTGTCAATGAAAATATATATAGTTCCGCCAAACCAAGATTGAAATTGTACAAATTAAAAATTGTGAGCTTTCTCACATGGCATTAGGTTGGCCCTGCACCCCGCCTGAATTTCCCCCGAATAAGAGGAAACTTGATGCAATTTCTAATTTGTACAATTTCAATCTTGGTTTGGCGGAACTATACAACCACATAAACAATAATGACTATCGTGTTATAATATATATGTACTTGTTTTGAGGGCGGTATTATTCTTTCTGTTACTTCACCTGACTCCCTGATTCTTCAACAGATTGCATCATCTAGCGCTGCTACCACTTTGGTCACAACCTCATCAACAGCTCAACGACCTAGATTAGCAACCAATAGCTCAACTGGAAGCGTGAGTTGTCGATATTAAACTACTTTCTTCAAAATACAACAGTCTCCTCCAACAGTCTCCCGGTTCAGTAGGTCCTCTGCATTTGCTGGATGGGTATATATTGTGACGATAAGGCAGGCATTCCAAATTAACTTTACGAGTAGAGATCCAACCGTTACTTATCCTGCGTAGAAATTCCAGAGGTCTCGCTCACAAAGGGGCAATCCTATTTCGACAGGACTTGAAACAGTTTCACGACTTGCACGAACGTCGTGATGTTTTACTGGGCAGGCGTTGCCATTGGTTCTCAGTGGCGCCTCTTTTCGTAATGAACTCTGTACGTACGGATGGAAAATTAATTTTGTTTGGCCATGCAGGACATTCAATGTGTAAATTTTTGCACTAGGATTTCTGCGGCAGTCTGTGATTTGACCAAGCCAGGTTCGTCCATCGCCATCGAAAAAAATCTGCCGCCTTCCGCTTTCTTTTTTTTTCTCATAATATCTTTTCCGAACTATTTCATTTTGCCGCATGCAGGAAATTGGCACCCCACTTTCGTTAGCGATACTCTTGCACAGCATGCAGAAATACGCTGCTTCGCGCGTCCTTTCGCTTGGCACAGGGCGAATTGTGTCATAGCCTAAAGAGGCTATCGCTCATATGCACGAGAGCCACTGACCCTAACCCTAACCCTAACCTTGAAAAAAGTCAGTTCCACATTCAGATGCACCTTTCTCAACGATGGAGAAGGAATACTATTGTGCATAGAAATCAAATTTTCCAGCCGATTCAAAACAGTAAATTTTTGGGTATAAATCTGTTTGGAAAAATGCACAACAGTATTCCTTTTCCATCGTTGAGAAAGGTGCATCCTGAGTGTGGAATTGACTTTTTTCAAGCTTAGGGTTAGAGTTAGGGATAGTGGCTTTGGTGCATAGATACGACCGAAAAAAAAGAATAGAGAAAGCAAGTGTTGTGTTCTACACAAGCACTGGTCCGTGTCACTATCTTCCTGGCACCGGAGGGCCCGGGTGATGGGATTGCCATTCTTCCTTGCCCGTGAAAAATGCACAATTGCAGGTTCAGTGGCCTCACCTGCCTGCCGCACGTTACCGGTTTGTTATCTCGGGCATCGATGATTTGCCAGTTGTCAATACAAAACAATCAGATAAGCACAAAATGTTCTGCTCTTTATCATCTTTACCGCAGTTTTTGTCCAAAGCCAAAAGCAAGCTATTCGGATGGTTCAAAAAAGCTCATAGGCTGGTTCAAAAATGCAGGAAGACCAAATCGCGCATGAATGCCAAAACCAAACAAAATTAATTTTCTATCCGTACGAGTACGGAATGCGCTGCGGGGAGACCGTGTCCGTTAAAAGATTATTTCCACTTGAAATAGCTTAGGTTCGCTGTGATTGGATAAAGTCCACGGAATGCGTGGAACTTGCAGTCGTACGGGACATGGATATGCTACTTGAATGCGTAGACCTTTCGTAAAAAAGCTGGAAGATGCAACCTTCGCTTCGCCCAAATACAAATAGGCCTACATCGTAACCTGGTAGCAAAAATGTAAAGACGCTGTTTTGACCGGCATGGTATGTACACTGTGCGTAGCGTCCAAACGTTTTTTTATTACTACTGAAAGGTTAAAGACCAACACTACGCGAGAACTCTCTTGACCCGCGACGATTAGCAATCCAGTTCAGGTGTTGTGGTCCGGCTGCAGGGTGTTCCTGAACCTGCGCAAAATAAATGAAGATTCCCAATGTCCATCAGGCGAGTTTACTTTCCCTGCTTGAAATTCCGATCACGTCGCGAAAGTGATTCATGTGTTCTTTGAAGGTCATTCTGTACACCCTAGTCGTCAATGATATCCTCCAATAAAAGTGAATTGACTTCATTGCATTTCTGAGAAGTGGGGCAGCCGTCTTGCCAGCTCGGTTTTTCGTTGCTGGTCATTTTGGTTGACTATTTTATTGCGGCCTACCGTTTTTTGTTATCATGTTTTGATCGGCGCGGGTGATATGGGCCTGCGGCCAACGACATAAAGCGATAGCTTGTTCCTTCCCGATCTCGTCGCCCAACTGGGTCATCAAAAAGTGTCTTACTATGCTATTTCAGGAAACGTGGGCCCGTCTTTACAAAATTATTTATGTTTTTCTTTCAGGATTTCCGTTCCCAGCCCAGCGGCATTAAAATATTGGATCCCATTCCTAGTTGTCCCGCAATAGCCATT
Source organism: Sinentomon sp. SZTP_YWyxl (assembly GCA_030068105.1). NCBI lineage: Eukaryota > Metazoa > Arthropoda > Protura > Sinentomata > Sinentomidae > Sinentomon > Sinentomon sp. SZTP_YWyxl. Next base: position 5,656 of record JASGXE010005395.1, read on the forward strand.
GGGATAGACCCTGTGCCCACAAACCTCGGCGCCTTGCCATATTCTTCACTTTGGGCGACAGAAACCAGTCTGTATGGCCAAGTCACGGAAATATGTCGATCGGTTTTTTCGCAGGTGTAATTGATGACACTCAATGATATCAAATCGCATAAGGTCCCATAAGGTGCCATATGGTCTGTTGGGGTCTCAGATCGGCTGTGTCATTTTTGACAAGGACCTCACGGTCCTATAAGGTCCTAATGTCCCACAGGGTCCAATGTTACATACACGTCCTCTTGGGTGCAGCGAGCAATGGGATGAGGACCGACTGCGGGTCATTCCGCAACCGTGGCACTGTATGAGACGGTGGCCGCTCCAATCACGGACCTTCCGACCACCATGCTGTTCTGTAAAGTTCAAATCAATCGATTGCCTTGACGTCGCGGCATTGTCCGCTTCTCGATTGACACAAATTTGCAGATTAGAATTTTACGGAGTTTGTTGTCAAGGTGGCAAATTGCAAATGCGGAAACGTGCGTCGAGCTGGTATTTACCAAAACCCATACACACAAACAAAAAACTGCCAAACGGAATCTCGCAGGATATCATTTCAGCCAGGGCTTTACTCGCTGATACCGCTCTGTGTGCATAGCTCGTGGACTACTGGAATATTGCAGTTGGTCGAAATGGTGCGCTGCTGTAACAAAGGGCGTGTAGAGATGGTTCTCGTGATGGGAGAAAAACACCGGAGTGCAGCCGAGGTGAGCCAGGTGTTTTTCACATGCCACCATGACCGCCCCAAGCCTGCTGTTTCCACAATTGGACCACATGCAGAAGTTTCGTGCAAAATATTCTGTGAAGGATGTCTCTCGGAAGGGAGTCGGAAAAACGGCTACGGATGAGGCCACGTCCAGCTGCCTCTCACGTTGAAACAAAGTACCAGAGAGAGGGTCAAGAAGCCGGAAGAAGATCGCGTTTTCCATGAAAACAAACACCGTCCTTATATTCGATCTGAATGACCCTGTATCACAGCGCTAACAAACCGCACTGCAAAAAACACAACACAGGTGAAACGAGTTCACGCGTGGTGTTGGTCTTGAAGCTTTGTGTATATTTCCACATCTCTAGACCAAAAAATATTTTTAACGCTGCGTATTCGATCAGGAGCCAAGCAGTTGATTTTAACCACCTTTTTCAGTAATTCAAATGGTTGACGCGTGATTTGGGCGTGTAATAACGAGTCAGAATTGAGATTTTGCGGCATACTCATTTGGATCGTCTGTGAAAAACTGATTGCCACTTGCAACAACATGCAAAGCAGAACATTGGAACACTGATCATTGCCCATTGTTGCAACCGTTAATCTGTTTTGTGCAGGCGAACTTACAAAGTCTGATGCAAAAAATATGCAACCTGAGTCGGACGTCTCACTATATGTACAACGTGTTTCACCTCCATTGTTGGTTTTTTCGATTGCAGTTTCCGCGAAAACGGCTGCACCTACAATTGTGGTGCATTGGAGCCTGGTGCCCTTGCGCTTCGTTTGGTTCCATTGGGTTCTCCCAAACAGATACCCCTACACCATTTTTGGGGAAGGGTAGTTAGGGTTGTTTTCTATGCTGCGCATTATCTCCGGAACTGTGCTTCGGGAGGCCATGATTTAAATTACAAAGTTATTCATTTCCTTGATCTGAAAGCCCCAGAAGTGATCCGACTCAAATCTATCCCTTGGCTTCCGTTTTAGGGGTGGTTTTCTGCGAGAAGGGGTAGGGTTGGAGGGGCGTTTTTTCAGCAAGCATGCGTTCTCCGTTTCTCTGATGATGCATGGGGCCTGAGACCTCAGTCTTCTTGCGATTCGGTGACAACACATTTGCATCGGGGGTGTCTGAAGGGGTGCAAGGGGTGGTTGTGGAGATATCTCCGCTTTCGCGGAAATTGCGATCGAAAAAACCAACAATCGAGGTGACTCAACCGTATATGCCATGTTGTCCTTTAGAAGTATCCTACATCGTTGTTTATATTTTCTGGCAGATAACTGCAGTTTAGTTATTGAAGCGCGTATTGAAAAACCCGCCAAATTTGCTACACCTCAATCCGGCGAACCACGTCGTTTCTCTATTGATTTCGTTGTTGATTATTGACAGCATTTCGTTTCTTTTAAAAATTGCGACAGATAAAATCATAAATCTGCATCCGGCGATTGTCCCAAACATTTCACTAACTTATCACAACAAATTAAACATTAAGGCATGGGCAGAAAAACGCATTTTAATGGCGGTGTTCTTTATTAAACTAGGGATGTTTATTGAACTCTCAGAGAATATTTTCATAAAATTAAAATATTTTTTTCTTCTTTCATTTCAGGTGTCTGCAAACCAACGACCAAGAGCAATGTCCATCTAGTTGAATACCAAACGACGAGGTGAGGTTGACGTCAAAAATCCGCAACAATTCTTTAAAATGATTAAAATTAACAGAAATGTTCATTCTGATTAATATCCCGTATATTTCTCCAACTTAGGTGTATTCCGGTATCATTGCATGTTGTATCATTGTATGTTGTATCATTGTATATTGTATCATTGTATGTTGTATCATTGTATGTTTTATCATTGTATATTGTATCATTGTATGCTGTATCATTGTATGTTTTATCATTGTATATTGTATCATTGTATGTTGTATCATTGTAGCCGTAAGCTTCACCTGTTTCATGAAAGCACTATAGGCTTACTTTGAAAACAGTGTATTGCAATTTAATACTTGATGTGTGGTGAGTAAAGTATTCAACACTTTTGCTCACTATGGACCAAATCTTGCATCAGAATTCACTACTTCCAAAGTATTCACTTCACATCTGAACGGACTACTTTCAGACTAGTGAATAGCGTTGTTGGAAAAAATTAGTAACTATTTTCTTCACTTGCCTTCATAACAGGTTATAGTAAGTGAAAGAAGTTATTTTCAAAGTTGTCTATTCATAAATGAAGGGACTGCTTTTTGAAAGCAGAAAATTTCATTTTGTTATTGCAATGTTGTGAGCAAATTGAGTAACTGTTTTTGCCTTGAATTGCAATTCACTGCTTTCAAAGTTGTCGTATCTGCGATAAAGTTGTGACTTTTCCTGTGGAAATGGATGACTGCAAAAATGATAATGCGCGAAAAATCATTGAAGAGTGCTATTTATTTGCTTGTACTATGTCATTTATCAGTGTTTGACACCCCCAGATGGATTAAAATTTTTGATTTGGAGTTTCGCCCAGGTGCATACAGGTCAATCGGTTCCGGAAATGAAACAAATATTCAAGGGCAAGTCCCATGAACAAATTAAAAATTGTTCAGACCATTTGCACAGTTGTGAATTCAGAAGTTCGGCTGGAGAAAGGTTTCGATTTGACTCAAACAAAGCAAAATTCCAATTTTGAAGGAGCAGTTAATATACCAGGGGGGTTTCCCTCTGCGACCTCCAAAACTCCTAGTCTGGGCTGCGTCACGAGAAGCGGCCGTCGGCCGTTGTAACGTCGGCTTTAATCACCCTCGCCCACATGTGTATATCAAGCGAATGTATACCAAGTGAATGGTTCAACGTCATCGTCGTCATGTATAGGTTAAATTTTGTGAAAATTTTGGAAAGCCCCAAAATCACGCAATCACGCATTTGAGAGCTTTGGGATGCTCGGATATTTCAATTTCAAAGCAAAGAAATCGAAATATTCCGAGCTCTGTTGTGAAGGCAGAACGCTTGTCTTTCCCCGTTGGCAATGCAAATATTGTTCGTGCAATTATTTTGGCAGGGGCGCTTTTATGCGTTGACCGAAAACCGATCAGTGGAAAACTGTTGGCAAAGTAACCATGTAAAATGCAACTTCTGAGATGGAGATATACCTACGCACTCAAATGGGTCTTTTTGCGACCAATTGAACTGATAGAGGCAAAATGGATTGAAAATTAGCAGTCTGCTGGTACATATCACCAAACAGATCCATTTTCGCCACTAAATAGTGGAAACCGACAATGATTTAGAGCAGTAACCTTATGGAACTTTTGGAAGCAATATGCCACTTGCAGTAGCAATATCACTTTGGAAACGTTTTGCAGTGAATAATGAAATTGGGACTCACTTCGGTTTGACATGATCCCCTTGTCCAATCATAAATATCTAAAAGCAACTTCATTCGCACAAATCGCAAAAATATTAGTGACATATTTCTCCTCTACAAGTGCCAAAAGAAGGCCGCTCTAAAGTAATAGAAGTTTTCTACTTTTTCCGTGTCAATAATGCTGTTATAAATCGTGCGACAGATGCAAGCATACCGGAAAAACTTCACCAATTCAGTGGAGATTCCTCGAAATCTACCACCATTTGGTACCAATATAACCAGTAAATAGTGGTTGACAGCAACTGTAGAGACAGCCACTGTACTTGCCGTCACCATGTTCTTCTTATGCTATACTTGTGGTGGAAATTTGCCAGCTGCCAATTTCTTTGCAATGAAGACGCGTGTTTCGTGTGAAAAAAAGCAATTACATTGCAACTGGTTTTCCTGTCGACTGATAAGTCTATGCATGCACTGTTCACATTTGGATTGGAATTGTTCGTGTACAGGATTTCCGTATTGCTTAATTCCTTATTTCTACACACTATAAGCCTCGACCCATCAGAAATAGGAGGTATTCAATGTGTATCAGGCTTTGCATAGAAATTTTTATATCATGGCGATTTGCTCTCATGATGTCAAAATGTGGTTTATTTTAAGGTGCAGGTATGAATTTCAGATTAATCCGATGCAAATTATTCATATTGTCGCTGTTTGAATTGAACATACCTGAAGCGGCCAAAATGAACAATTTGCTTAAACGAGAAAGTGGCTTTTTTCAGAGGAACACAAAATGTAATAATCTGGGTTACTGTGCCCGTGCTCCGACTGCGGATGTGCATAAATGATGATTCTGTCATCTTCATTTGTGCACTTTTGCTGTCGGAACTTGGGCCCAATGACCCCGATTATTATATTTTGTATTCCTATGAAAAAAGCCACTTTCTCGTTTGAGCAAATTGTACATTTTGGCCGCTTCGGGTGTGTTCATTTCAAACAGCGGCAATATGGATAGTTTGCATCGGATTAATCTGACATTCATACGAACAACTTAAAATAAACCAAAGTTTGATATCCTGATAGCAAACGTCATGAAATAAAAACTTCTATGCGAAGCCTGATGCATATTAAACGCCCGTCGTAATGCGGAACGAATCGATGCATATTTGACAACAGTGCATGGGAAAAGATGAATAGAAATTTTAATTACAACAAAGAATTTATCTAATAATTTGGCTACCGTGCTGAAGCTGAGTGCGCTGACAATAAGTAAATGTGGATCGCAGTCCGTTTTGGAAATCCAGAATAACTTTTTCTTTTCTTTCTTTCAGTCACAACATCATCTCTATCTACCCTGTGTTTTTCGCTTTTCTCAAATATCTTTTTTCTCTTTGCCTAATTTTAATTATTTGTAGTTTTTGCTTATTTTTGTATGCATGTCATTGTTATTCGGCTGATTGTCCGGAAGGGGCACTTGTTGCCTTAGATTTAATTGATATGTGTTTAGTGAAGGATTTTCTTAATTTTTCATTTTTTCTACATGGTATAACTGGTCCTCATTTCAGTACTTTCTACTCACGCATTGGCAAGTTTTTGGTGTGTCGTCAGTTTACTCTGCCTTGTTTAGTTTCACTATTTTCTCTTCTCTTTTATGTTCAACCAATTATACCAACTGTCATTAATGCTAAATCCAAAATGTGTTTTCAATCAATTGGTAAATTTTTAACGCCTCACCGGATGAGAAATCATGACACACCAATTAAACAACTCTCTTGCGAATGATTTTTTGTCAACAGAAGAGGGAAAATTCTTGCAATATTCATCACGTTTCTGGACGAAAGGCAATTCATGCTTTTTAGCATTGAAATTATTATCAATGCCATTGGATCCAATGCTTTAAGGAGAGCCCCCATGAATAACGAAAGCTGTCTAAAGTTGGCAGCGGTAAACCAATCCTCAATGTCGGCATGTCATCATAAATATGATTACAAATTCTCAAATGGATCAAATCTCTTGCAAAGAACACTGGCGAAATTCTGAATCTCTTCCGTCTCTCCATGAGTGAAAACGCTGTGCGAATTCATGTAGGTAACAGGCTCCATTCCGAATGCTTAATCATATGGGAACTGAAAGAAATGTTTGTTCACTTTACCGCATCACAGCAGGTCTCCGAGGTGCAAAGCCTGCGTGGGTGAGGAAAGTCGACAAATTCGATCGGATTGGATCTGAAAGATCGGGGCGCTGGCTGTAATCGGTACAGCAGTTCGGCTGGGTATACCAAGCCAGCGGAAGGCGCGGAGATCTTCTGTGACACCAGTGCTGACCTCAGTGGACGGTGGCTCGCGCTCCCGCTTTCATCGGCCGCCGAGAACGATTGCGCTCGGAACTGGCACGACCCAGGGGAATCCGACTGTCTAATTAAAACAAAGTATTGCGACGGGCTCCAAAAGGGTCTAGACCCAATGTGATTTACTTCATCACAACTGCCACACCGTTAGGATTTTGTGCAAAAAGCAAAGTGGAGTTTGAAAAAGGGGGCTGTGTAGCCGGGATCATAATCGCTGACAAAAACAATCACCAATAATTGCCAATAGACAATAACCAATCAACCAAAAGACAATTATACCATTAATTACCAACAGACCAATTACCAATCAACCAAATGACAATTACCAATAATTTCCATCAGACAATTACCAATGAACCAAAATAAAATTACCAGCTTACCAACAGTCAATTACCAGTCAACCAAAAGACAATTACCAATAATTACCAACAGACAATTACACACCAATCAACTAAAAGAAAATTACCAGTAATTACCAACAGACAATTACCAATAAACCAAAAGACAATTACAAATAATTACCAACAGACAATTACATACAAAACAACCGAAAGACAGTTGCCTGTCAACCAGAAGACAATTACCAACAATTTTGCAAACGATGATCATATTTGCAGATGCGGATTCTTCTTTCCAATTGGAATTTGCAGTTGTACAAAAAATCATCTCTGGGTAAAGAGATGATCTTCGTTTAAGAAATTGGACCACCGTGCAATATCATAATGCCTTAAACAATATGCAGCGAAATGCTTTAATCTAATATTAAAACCTGCTGGTGCATTCAGATTAATACCCGTCAGATTTACCATGGGATAACATCGCATCTTCCAACTTTGGGCAACTACGTGCGATCTGTCGGCAGCAACAAAAGCGTCAAAGCAGTCGAAGATAACTGAGGCGATGAAATCAAAAGTTGCTGGTGTTCGGTCTGTTTGGCAACTAGACATCGAATGCACAAAATTAGGATAAAGATGAAGCTGCACTCAATGTATGCATAGTGTCGGCGTGCGATTTTAATGACCTTTAACTGAACAGTCCGGGATCATTCTCGACCTTCATTCAGAAAATAAGATCATCTTTTCAATTTATGGGGTTTTGTTGCGACTTCCCCAGAATTTTTCTCACCAATCTATATTCATTGGTGATTTCGATTCTCAAGTTAGATTTGCTTGCTTCCTAATGGCGCTTCCAATGCGACAGAGCAGAGAGTGATGCCGACAAGTTGCAAGTTTCAACAACTTTGCACTGAAAACAACGCATTTGCCGTTACAATTGCAACTGGAACATGCCAAATTGTTACAATTTAACTTTGTATTCGCATGAGAAAGGTCCATTTTGCCAAGAACATAAACCAAGATGGATGAATAAACCATAAACTTGGCATAACATGGATGTAGAAAAGCTAAGTTTTCAACGTTCCACAGGTGTTCCAGTGGCCCAGTTAGAGTTTTCACGGTGACTTCCATATTCGTGCAGCCGATGCGATGTTATTTGTGAAAAACTTTACAATTTGCGTTTGGAGGACCCAACTCCCGGGCTGTGATTTAAGTTTTATCTTTCCATTGTACCTCAATTAAGGCAGTCTAACCTGGCCGAACCCCAACCCTCGCTGTGCTTTTTGTTAACTTAATGGTTTGTGTCCGCTTATTGCACGTTGGCGACCTGTGACTTGACCTCCGTCGACAAGGCCCGGTAACTTTTTAGAAGTTGGCGCACTCATATGCAGGAAGCTACTAATTGCAAAGTAAAACAAATATTGGTTCACAGTAAGTTTGAACAAAAATCGGTAGCAAATAATGAAGTCCTCATTATTTGCCAGCTTTAACCACTTTTCGAAAGCTCCAAAAATTGTGATCAGTCACTCTTTCTCTTGTGATCAATCATTCTTCCTTCATACCGAAGATAATGAGGGAGTGGAATCAATTGCGTGTGCCTGCGTCCAACTTCAATCTTCTCCAAAGCATTCCCGTTTTCCGGCAACGTCTTGTAGTCCAAGCATAGTGAGATGCACATACAAATGCTTTTTCATAGATATGTGTAAATTTTCTGACATACATTGTCAGTGACCCCCTGAACTTTTGTCATTTTAACAATGGTCATTCATTCATTCATTCATTCATGCATTCATCCTTGTGCAACAATGTTATCCAAGATTGCAGAATGTTTTTTCCATGCATTTGCTACCAGCACCGGCTTTTTGTCATTTGTAAAATTGTGTATGAGTGTATCCTCTCGGCATATCCATCTTGTAGTTTTCACGCAGATACCTTATGGATACCTATGCTTGCACGATCCTAGCAATCCGGGTGCTAAATTATGTTGCTTTATAATCATCAATACCGATGTCTTAATTACTAAAAATGATCATTAGCGATAGCCTAATTAGACAAACGAGAGCTTGTTTGTGAATCGGCAAAAACCTTTGGGGCAGAACTTGTTACACTCACGGCCGATTTTTCCTTTCGTGGGCTGACCTGCCATTTTGAAATTGCAGTGCTTTCAATGTGTGAAGTACTTGGAGACATTTTTGTCTGGTCGAGTGTACTGATTGCGACTGATTTTCAAATCATTCCATGGTACGATTTGCCTCGCATTTTTGAAAAGCAAAGAGCTGAGCCATAAGTCGCTTTTACGAAAAAATAATTGAGTCATGCTTGCGATGCAATCATTATCGTTGATCCTAGAATAATTGTCTCAGCTTCACACAACGACTCGGTCTGCTCCTGGCAATATCAAACCTTTTGTTTCTCCAAGTCTACTTGCTCCTAAATGTTAGACACAGTGATAGATTTGTAGAACTTTCTTCAACTTTTATCCGAAGGAAGGACAACAGCGCTGTTCCAGGAAGAGCAGAAAGCTCAAGGTCGTGCAACCCTTCGGGGTTAGCTGGCACAGGAAATATAACAAACGCCAACGGCTTCAGGTTATTAGCCAGCAGGTGCACCACCGAAGTAACCCTGCTTAGCAACACAAGCGCTTCTGTCAGACGCCGAAGCCCGGCATTTGAGAATCATACACCGACTAAACTTGCCATCAATTCGCAAGAGGGCAGCTGGTTCTTGGTCACCTAATTCCGTCGCTTACTGACATCGGAGAGCTACATTGTTCCTCGGATTCTCAGCACTTACAGTTGACTGTAAACAATCTCCCCAGACTTCCTCTGAAGGTCCAGTGCCTTCTCGGGGCCACAACCTTCGAATATTTGACATTCGGGTTTGGACGCTGCAGTGTGAATTTGTAAACCAATAACAACATTGGGGCGGAAGATATTGCTCTGCGCAGAACTTTAATTTAATTTATTATTATCTTCTCGTTTACTCGGATCAATTAACACTTTTTACAGTTTTTATTTCCTGCAGCAATATTTTGTGTACTTTGCTTTTAATCTTTTATTTTCTAATTTAGATTTGTTTTGAATTATTTAGTTTTATTCGATTTTTAATTTGCTTTGTTATTTTAATTTCCTGATTTGATTTTTATCAAAATTGTGTTCATTTCGATTTTTGTTCGCGTGTGCTTTCACGAAAGCGGAAGAAGAGATTACAACCCAGCATATCAGAAGCATCGCTCCGTTGGCTGTTATCTAGATCTGAGGTTAGATGCCATCTTGCATTTTCTTGAACATAATTGAAAATTAAGCTATTCGTGTAGACGGTGTCCCCGCTTTCTGAAGGAAGCATGAGCTAGTTAATTCTTTCGTTGATACAGATCACACCCGGTATGCTTCATCAGAAAAGTAAGAGTTGACAATGTTTACAGGTTAGACCAGCCGCCTGCCGTGGTCAGCTATCACGTTTCTGCTGACGATAATGGACCTAACATGCTGCATTATATCGTCTTTCATATTTCGGCTTGCGAAAATGCAAACCTTTGAAGTTCAAAGGTAAATGACAAAACTGACAATGCTGAGAAAAAATTAAGTTTCCTTTGTCCTCGGAGGCCGTTTAGTTAGACGCTAACAAATGACAACTGGAGGCCAAACAAATAAAGAGGACTTATATGCGGAAAGTTGGAAATGCACGAATACTTTATTGCAATAATATAATACACGCAAACTGCCGGATTCCAGATGCAAATTGCAAGAGAAATATTGGTGAAGTATCTCTGTGCATCTTTAGGCGTGTCCCAAACGTTAGCAGCCCGAGGTATTTAGAGAAAGCCTGGCCTGCTCGCTTGGCCTGAAACTGATAAAGATTCCTCCAAATGCTGATTTCCTCGATTCCCGTCTGCTGCTACTGATTTTGATGGTTTATGGATTTTGATGGATACTGGCTGGTTTTGATAACACTAGATTAGTTTGCTCGTGTTAGGTAAGGTTAGATATGTTGGATTTGTGAAACATAGGATTCAACAACGCAGTGCTTCTTTCATCGGCAACCGCCATTGATGAAACTGCTTTTTCTTTCAGGTGAAAAACTGTTTGATGCTCGGGTTTTTGTTTTACACACTGCAGGGTGTGTGCTTTTATGCGAGACTGCGCGAATTTAGTTTTATACGACTGCCTAAATTCTAGCTAGTATTTTCCGACATACTTTCCCGCCTATACTCAGCAACATATCTGGCGTTTTGCTTTTCTCATCACTGGTCACAGCGGATAAATATTCTATCAAAAATGCTTGGTGAATTCCGGCATTTCATTGAAATCAAATTCACTCAGTCTCGCATTTAAATAAATTCCCGTCATTTTAGGTGGTTCTTTTTCTTGTTAAGCATGTGATTTTGAATAACGTTTACATCTTTGAATAACGTTTTGAATAGCGTTTTCTTTCTTTTTCCTATTGAACATTGGTTTTTTAAAACGTTACAGCGAAAACTTGTTCAGGTCATTATACCGTTCTCGTAAATTATCGCTGATGATGAGAATTTAGATATGAACAGTTCTCAATATCATCCTGCAATTTGGTGTCAAAATTCAATGGGGTGTGATAACAAAGAGCTAAATATGATAGCTAGTTCGTTGGAGCATTTTCAATAGCGATACATCTGATGTCACCCAAAGTGAGACCAAACACTGTCACTATCTCTCAGAACTTCACGTGTAGCAAAGACATAAACAATCAGTCAACAATCCCGAGTCACTCGATTAGCTGTGAAATAGGCGATTGAAAAAATACATACCTACTCGTACAAAATCGCCCTCGTCGCTGAATTTAAGATTTCCCGTGGGTATCGAACACCAAGGAAACGTTTCAACCCTTTCAGCCAAAAATACGATTTTTTCTTGTTTTATGCATGTTTCCTTTCAGATATATTTCCGCCATATTTCGAAGTCCGTTGCGCGCAATCATGATCAAACTGATTACCGTTCCCATCTTGTTGACTGTTCTGTTCTGTGGTGAAGTCACAGAATGTAAACCCCAGCGCTGGCGGACATACTGGCACCCATTGCGTTACAAAAACATTGCCCAAACACGCATTCTAAAATTTGGCAATGAAGTGATAAGGAATGCGGTAAGTTTGAAAGCAGATCTTTTCCCTATTGCTGAATTCCTTTTCTGATTAAAACATCCACAAATTCCATAATTGCAGCCGTTGCGGGGTAGAAGGATGTGGTGTGTACACGGAGGATTGTTGCGCGTTCTCCAACCCCGCTTAGTCTTCAATGGGAGTCGGATTTCCGAAAAAGGCTCACAAAAGCACTTGCAACAGCGAGGATGGACGTCATCAGAAGTGAAAATGGACACGTTGGTTGTGCGAAACTGCCAAATTTGTGTTAAAGGTGATGAACGGCAGAGCAAAAATTACATTTCTGCAAATTCCAGGTCTTCTCGGCAGAGCAAAAATTGCCTTTCTACAAATTCCAAATCTTCTCGGCAGAGCAAAAATTGCCTTTCTACAAATTCCAGGTCATCTCGGCAGAGCAAAAATTGCCTTTCTAGAAATTCCAGATCTACTCGGCAGGGCAAAAATTGCATTTCCACAAATTCCCGATCTTCTCAGCAGAGCAAAAATCGCATTTCTACAAATTCCAGATCTTCTCGGCAGAGCAAAAATCGCCTTTCCACAAATTCCATGTCTTCTCGGCAGGGCAAAAATTGCCTTTCTGCAAATTCCAAATCTTCTCGACAGAGCAAAAATCGCATTTTTACAAATTCCAAATCTTCTCGGCAGGGCGAAATTGTCTTTCTACAAATTCCAAATCTCGGCAGAGCAAAAATTGCCTGTCTTCAAATCAAGCAAACGCATGTTGCCAACCGTCCAAATCCACAAACCCACTTCTGTCAAGACAAGTTGGGAGATCAGTAATATGTGCAATATCACCAACGTTTAGATTACGTTGGAGCGGTAAGATGCAATGGTTCTGGCAATTCTGAAACGAAAACGAAAATGAAAGATTAATGATGTTACGTGTTTGATCCGCTCACAAAAACCGTTTTCGTGAAGCAATCGCGATAAATTGTTTGTAGCATTAAAAGCGACATGTTCGCGTCACTCTGTCCATTTGTATAGCACGGTTATGTGATGAGGTTACTTCTCTTGATATTTTGATGTGTTCAAACGTTCTAAGTCGGGGATTCGTAAACTATGGTTCGCAGTCAAACTTGGTTGGCAAATATGGCAAAAATGGTGGCTGACATTTTTTCTTGACAACCAGAAAATCTTATTTCCCGAACTTGAATTAATATACCTGTAAACCAATTTCCAGAACTTGATTCATTAAAAATTAAATTCCCCAACATTACTTAAGTAATTTCCAAAACTTGATCAAATAAAAACTAATTTCTTGAACTTGAATAAATAAAACCTTATTTCACAAACTTGATGAAATGAAATCTACTTTCCCGAACTTGATTAAATAAAAACAATTGTAGGAGGAATCTTGAAAGGAAAAAAGATGGAAGGACCGCATTAGAAAAGGATAAATAACTCATTGTCATGTAACAGTGTAAATATGTGCACGCGCGTAAGTGTACCAACAACTACATGAACAGTTCCTATTAAATTTTGATAAATAAACTGTTTGAATAAAAACTAATTTCCCGAACTTGATTGAACTTACCGAACTTTGTAAAATAAAACAAATTTCCCGAACTTGATTAATCAGAAAACTAATTTCCGAAATTTATTAAAGAAAACTGATATCCCTGCTTTTTAAGTAAAAACGTTTCCTAACTTGATTAAAAATTCAAATTTCCAAAACTTCAATAAATAAAAACTAATTTCCCAAACTTAAACAAAAAAACCTTATTTTCCGACCTTGCTTAAATAAACACTAACTTCCCGAACTTGATTAAATGAAAAATATATTGCATGAACTTGATTTAATAAAAACTAATTAACCGAATTTGATTAACTCCACGGCGAATCTGCGGCTGTGAAACGGCTGCGGAATTGATGTAGTAATACTTGTAAAAAATTACGACTGTTCAGATTTTGACAAAAACTCTATGCTGCAGAAATTGAAGATCCTCTTTTTTTAACTGATATCAAAATATGCCACCTAGAATGCTTTAATGAAATCCGGCGCTTGAGTTTCTACCGCCTGCGTTAGAATAAAAAGGAAGAAAAAAGTTTCGCAGGCAACAGTTAAATGGAGAAACCCATGTGTGGACACATTAATTCCGCCACCACTTTTCAGACACCCTATTCAAATCGATTCCATAATTCTTCAAACAAAAAGCATTTTTCCATCACACGTAATCTGTTACGCAGTAAAAAGCTGTGTGAACAATCAAAAAAAACCAACCTCAATCAAGAATTTCATTTTCATTTATTGATATAGCTCCACAAAATGATCTGGTGGATTTTCGACATATAAAAAACAACATGAAATAACAATGACAAGACAATGACAAAGTAAAATGGCGACAGATCAGGGGCAACGGATGAATTAACAAAATAGATATAAATTAATAGAGGGCGATAGAATAGGCGAGCTGACTGGCAAGTCGTTCCAATCACGTGCTGTGCGGACAAAGAAGGAATTGAAATATTGAGAGGAGGTGTAACGGGGGTAGTTCAAATGAAGGGCATGTTGTGTACGTCTAGGGCAATCTACAAGATTGAATCCAGGAGGGAGATTAATTAACACCTTGTGATGAACCACGTCACTTAATAGTTGGAGGCGACGTAATTGTCGCCTTTGAGACAGCGGGGCCACATTGAGGTTTTCTGGAATACGTTTTTGGAATACGTCGATCCCTAAACAGAGGAATCGACGTATTTTAATTGTAGGAAAAGTATACAAAACCACCAGAAAATCACATAACCGAAAAGAATTGCAAAATTCACCAAAACCTAACAGTTTTGGGATATTTTACCGTGTTTACAGTTGATGTGATACACATGCAAATTCCATCCGCAAATAAAAGTGTGAAACCCTCATAACAAGTAAGGCTGCTTGCGGAGACAGCCGTCTTGTGCATTAAATATCGATGTGAATATATGAATATACGAATATATGCGAATTATGATCTGAAAATATCGGGTGAACAAAAATCTGTGGGTCGCGTACTGAATTCTCAAATAAAGTTGTGCCACTGCCATAAAAAGGTCCAGAACCCCTGTTAATCTTATCATTATACCGTGATCATAGAAGGTTTACCTACTTCTATGCGTACGGTTAATCCTGGGTTGACTTTCACAGACGCAGCAGAATCCCGTGCCGAACTTGATTGATGCAAAGATGTACAACGAGGCGAGAGCGTTGTTAAACAGCGGAATATTCAACGGACGCAGAGGGCGACTGAACTTAATCTACGCAAAAACAAAGCCAGAGCTAGGAACGAAGGATCAGACATGGCTGGATGGTGTTTTCACGAATGGCAAAGCACTGAAGAGTGTGAATGCTCCGCCAATTGTTGGGACGTATAACTCCACTGTGAGTGTGAAAGGAAAGGAAAGAGCCGAAGAGTCGACAATGGCTTCTGGATCTGCGGCTGGAACAACATCGAATAGAATGACAAGCGACGGTTTGTTAGAACCTGACTTTGAAGATACGTCTCTGGTTGATAAGTCCATCATAGTAAGTCCTAAATACGACCCTATTGTTTCAACTATGAGTGTTAACAGAAATTCCGCTTTGCCACCACTTCACATCCAAGGACGTGTCACGGGACGAAACTCTTTGGGATTCCCCGAATGGGACATGTGGTCTAATCCGTTTAGCACTACCGGCACACACTTATCCTTAAGTCAAGGGCCATTCACCATTCGGGTGCATATTTCCCAGCAATTTTCGAAACAAGACGAATTAATTTAGCCAATTGCTATGTTCATTTCCATAGCTTGAATGGAAAAAGAAATCCCATGGTTTGACAAATAAAAGGGAGAAAAAGACATGGAATAAACCCTAACGCACCGTGTTGCATTGAGGAGGAGCGCTTTGATGCCAGCCACACCTGGGATTTTCTGTGATGGTGGGTCTGCAAGTGGAGTTTTGAACCGCATAGAAATATGGTAAGAGCATACCAGTTTACGGCCACGCTGTCAGTGCGCTTCGCTTGTATGATGTCAATTTTGGCGAGTCGAAACTTCCTTCCAAACACCGTGGCGGCAGAACACAAGTCCAAGGCTCCCTGAGGACATTAAATGTTGAAGTAATACGAACTATAAGTCAACCCCTCACTCCATTTGTAGATACAACCCGGTAATGCTCCCCATTCAGCCATTTAAATATCCAGTGAAAATTTGACTTCTTATGCGAAAGGATATTTTGCGATAGTGCTTTCAGTGTTGCAGGAGTTTTAGTTTCCCTCTAATGCACTTTCCAGAGCTGGCTCACTCAGTATCTTCATACTAAATAAGGTCTACGTTTACCCTTTTGCTAACCTCTGTTTCCGTTCGATTCCAGGAGAAATTTACCTACATCCTCAACGATCAGTGGGAAGATGAGGCTGAACTTGAGAAATTTGTGAAGAACATCAAGGTCAATAATGACACACTGAACAGCAAAGATTTCGTCGGTTCTGGTGGACGCAAATGGATATTTGAGTGCATGAGAAGGGGGATAGATCTCGAGTCGGAAGATTTGTTCGACATGATTGTGTTCAAATGCAACTTTGCCAGATTCGTCCCCGATCCGAATGAAAAGCAAGAGACTGTTAAGTGGAATGGGCGCGATGTTACCGTCAAACTTGGCGATTGGATATTCTCAGATGAAGATGCAGATGCGTCTGGTCAACCCGGCGGTAAAGTAAGTGATTATCGACGGTAAGTAGAGATAATAGAAATCAGATATCAGATTCATCACTGCCACGGAACACTGGTATCACTGTACCATGCATCGGTTTTGCAAGGGCCTCACAAATAACGAAACAAGTCAGCACTGACATGTGGTTGAGCCATGGAACCATGTAATGTCGCGAACGCGACATGTGCTAAAGGGAAAACATGGTTGCAACTTGGAGACGCAAGCATCGGTGTAGAAGATATGCAGTGTGTTTTTTTTTTTTTTGAATCTCAAAGTGCGTGATGAAAATTTGGCAACGGCGGAAAGGAAGGAAAAATATTTAAAACAATCAACCGTCAGGTAAAAGAAGATCCCGCCAACTCCATCTTCTGGATGGTGGGAGTTCGCCAACAGGCACAGACCACGGGCCATCATCCAAAAGGGGCACAGAAACAGAAATTCAGTCATTTCACCACAAAAATGACAGGCATTTCAGTTAAATGCATGCAAATAGAAAGAGAAAGGCACGTTAGTCTACCTCTCACAGTTAGAGTGAGATGTGTCACGCGTATTCGCGCAGACCCTCATCATGTCCAGAAGAACCAGTAAGAATCAAAAGGTCCCAAAACACAATTTTATGAAAAATGCAAAAACCTACTCGTCTCTTACCCCAGATCGGCTGATTTGCCCGAAATTTAGCTTTGGGACTTTCTTCGGTTCAACAGAAACTTTATGTAGATTTTGAAGGTCGTTGTGTGAAAGGGGTTCATGTTATGGCCCGTCTAAACCTCTGAACTTATGACCTTTTGATTCCAAACTCCTGAACGGGGCAAAGAATCGCACTTTCCAGGATGGAAATGCTTTCCTGGTCATGATCACATCAATAAAATTGCCCCTTCAAGTCAAAGGTGACATTTTCCGATGAAGAGAACCAGAATGAATAAACAGGGCGGCCCAAGAAGAAGGTTTTGAAAATGTATGTGCAGCATACGGTAGGCACAATCAATGCCTCCGATAATGTTTGGAAAAGACAAATTCTAAAATGCAAGGAAAGACCTGCTTACTAAAAAGACAGGAGACAGGACGTGTTTTCAGAATGTAGAAAACACACCGAGATGAACACAAATCTGCCAATTGAGTTCGGATATACGTGTTTCCAAATTTGTTGCGCAAAAATGCATCCCTGTGGCCGGGCGTCAACCCCATTCACAGTTTCAAAGTTTTTCTTTCATCCACTCCTAATCCCATGCATATCTTGCACCTTTGCTCTTCACCTCATGAAGGTGTTGCGAGTGGAAAACGTACATTTCATATTGATTGCATTTTCAGCAGAGAGGTTTATATCATCCATGCAATACTTGTTCATGAAGGGCGGAGTCCGGCTTTGATGCCATGCTTCTGTTTTCTTGC
>JASGXE010005396.1:0-24356 GCA_030068105.1 Sinentomon sp. SZTP_YWyxl
ATGGAAGGTCCTACGATGGTCACCGACGTTTTGGGTCCTGTGAAACCTTTCTATGAATGTGTAAACCCGAATGTTATATGAAACTCGCTGCCGTTGAGATTTTGAGATGTTCTGAAAAGATGTATAGTCTCATGGAATAATGAACTCTACGGACATTTTACTTGACCATAATCACGAACATTTATACTGAATATGTTGTGGAAAATTGTACAAGTTCGATATCTTTATCTTTTTTTCAATGGTATTATTTTAGTGGCACTGTTACACACTCAAAAATGTAATTTTCATTCTTCTGCATATGTTTGTTCATGATGTTTGAATCTACCTTTGACATTCCAAACTACATACCAAACTGAAACAGCAACAATCTCAGTTGTGAATCACGTTTGTGCTTCATCGGTTGACCTGCGTCAAAACTGAAAGTGAAATCTGTACTCTAAATATCAGCTTTATCTTGATTAGCTGTTAGCGTTTATCCTGATTTTGGGGTCAGTGTTATTATTTCTGTGTATTTACCATCATCTTCTGGTTCGTGACGCATAAGGTCCTTGATCTCCGACTCGGAAAGGAATCTAAAGTCGTGCGTGGGCAAAAAATCACACATGGCATGGCCGTAGAGGTTGTTGACGTCATAGTATTGCAGGTAAACGTTGTCTTTGTTAGTGTCCTGGGCTTCATCTCTTTGTGCTTCGTCGTTATTGACATAAGGGTTCGATGCCTGTGCGAATCGTTTGCTGATTTGGGACACGCCGCCACGGATACCGCTCTCGATAAAGAGATGCATGTCGATATCCGTGAGTAGCTCCAGTTTTGCTTTGGTCATCTTCAGGCAAGCATCCCAGCTGAGTCCCGGTGATGTGTAATAGTAGAGGGGGTCCAACTTGTAGGATGATAGACAGATTGTTCTGAATTGCTCGAAGACAGAGGCCAGCAGAAGGATATCGGTGCAGATGTAAAGTTCCGTATAATCCTTCAAATTCTTGCATCCGAATGTGTTGAAGACAGTTTGGGCATGCTGGTACTCTTTGTCGCTGAGGTCAGTTTGAGTTAGACAGTTGAAGAATGCTGATTTGGAGGGGAGAATTTCTCATCTAATTTGATGTAGCTGTCCAGATAACTGTAAGGGAATACACCCTTCCTTGTAAGAAGTTCCAGTCGATTCTTATCTCTTCCATACACATCCGCCAAGAACCGAAACGCTGCCAATCCCCCTTCCGCTCGTAAATCGTCGACTAAGGAACTTAAACTGGCAGGCATGAACGAGAAACTGTCCAAGAATACCAAGCTTCCAAGCCGGAGGGAAATCAAGCTTTCCTTAGTCTTGCCAAACGCCGAGACTTTAGGTTTCCCTTCTTGGACGTACTTGCTGATACCGTTGCTAAGTATGAGATGCATGTCGAAGTTGGACAGACCGTGGAAGACAACAGGAATGCGTTTTGATATTCGATACAAACTGTTGCAGAGGTTATGAGTGATGCCACGGAATGAACCGTCACGATGGTCGTGGTCTAGACATTTCCTTTCCCAGGCTGAAATGCAACATTGCATATGCTGCAGCGATCAGCTTTGTCTTTCAACGCTTGCATCTCCTGCTGTGAAAGATTGTGCGGAATATTCCTCTTGAGATCTGCAGAGATCCATTCTTCTTCCTGGAGGAGGCACTCCAGGAGTTTCGGAACAACGTCTTTGTCCGAAGTATGGATTGTTGGTGGTTTGACTAATTCTCCAGTCTCACTGTTGACGATGACGTAGGCAAACGAAACTGGTACGTGGATTGCTTGAATTTGCGTGTGGCTTATATCATCAGATGGAGTGCAACCATGAACTGGAATTGCCATGGTCTCAAAATCTGCGTAGATGGCGTATGGGATCGGCTGATCGTTCAGATGGTTTTTGAATTGGAGGATTTTCTGGTTTTCTGAGGGCATTTCAGTCCGTTGACACTTGTGCTCCATGCAGAAAACTTGATGCTTTTGAAGAAGAGATTCTTTGGAGAAGCGGTGCAAACACGAAATGCAATAGAAACACCGTTTGCGATATCTTGATAGATGGGCTAAGAAAGAGTTAAGATCGGTTATCAGACAATAATGATGTTCTAGCTCAAGGGCAGTGTTCTCTTGGCCGCTTATCAGCAGGAGATTTACATGGGTTGATTTTCCTTTATTCAAAAATTTGGATATGTATGTCGGAAATATTTCATCACCCGTCGCCGTGGCACCGAACACGTTAACTGATATTGGATTCTGCTTTTTCAAATTTTTCACGTCTTTCACTCTGAGTGGAAATACCAATCCCTTCAAGTTCAGTTGATAATCCAATCCTTGATAGTTCGAAACTCTGCCTCTCTTTACGAATCCTGGATTTAGGGCTGCAAGAATTGAATACTTAAAACAGAAGAAATCCTTCTTATTCTTGATATTCAAGACATATTTATTATTTTGTAGCTTCGGGGGAAGAGGAATATAGCTGCTTCCTGATGTTCTCATAAGCGGTGCGTATTTTGCAACCCCAATCCTAATTTGGAGTACGCGGTGTAGTGTCCAATTGCTACCTCGTTCCAAAAAATCGCTGAAAGATTTCAGGACTTTTTCTATAGCTGCCTTTAATTGCACTTTAATTTTAATTGCTGACATTGACACATGACATTTACTGCGATGCCATGCCTGGATTAGTTCCATCTCGTCCAGACTTCTGCGATATTCGACTTGAACTTCGATCCACCATTTGATGTTCTTGTTGTTGGTGCGGCGCCAGGATTTTAGTAAACGCCTGCCCAAGATTGATGCACTCTTAAGAGAGAAAACAATATCTCTGGGATGAGAAACTACAACTTTAAATACTTCGGCGGCACGCCTGAAACATTTTTCCGATGGTAAGATCCCCGTTGGCAGATCGTTGGCCCTTTGTTGCCACTATATAATGGTGCTTGCACAGCCGCGGCATTTGACGAATCGAATAGCTGTTGGCAACTTATCTGGTGGCTGTTAACATGCGACATCCATTTGAATGTCTTGCCACAATATCTGCAACCGTGAACTGATGACACATGTCTT
The DNA here is from genome assembly GCA_030068105.1 of Sinentomon sp. SZTP_YWyxl. Classification (NCBI taxonomy): domain Eukaryota; kingdom Metazoa; phylum Arthropoda; class Protura; order Sinentomata; family Sinentomidae; genus Sinentomon; species Sinentomon sp. SZTP_YWyxl. The sequence continues at coordinate 3,054 of JASGXE010005396.1, forward strand.
TCAAGTTTGCCTTTGGAAGATAACCGTTGCTGGCAAACTGCACAAGATACAGGACGACAATTTGACTGATGGCGTCGTAGATTGTAACTTCTGGAAAAACTCTTTCGGCATCGATGACACTGGAATTGTTCCATGTCCACCGTTGCTGCTTTATGAATATGATTCGCAGCAAAGTCTCCCATTCTTGGCGGGCGAAGTGAAGCTTGAGGATTGGAAACAACTTTCCTCTTCTTGGATGGTGGCTTGCCTTTTTGGTTCATTGACGTACGATTATAGCTGATTGCATACACGAGCTGAATTCTGGAACCGTCCCCGATTTATCCACGAATATCGAAAATTGGCTATCTAGCGACTTTCAGCTAAAGAAGAATGATTATTTATTTTATCTCCTTCTCAGGTGTCCTTTTGCAGTGGAGAGACTTTGGTCTAGATTCGTCAACAGTCGAATAAACACTGACTAGAAAACAGCAACGATTACCGTTTTATGCTCCATGCAATAAAGAATTAAAATCAATTTAGGTCAGAAATAATAGGGAAGGAGCAACGACGCATGTTCCGCAAAATTTCTTGCACATGATTGGTCACAGAAATTGATGTCGCCAAATATTGAAACCTGATTGGTTTATATATGTCAGGCTATCCAATTTTAAATTCATAAAAAATAGCACCCCCTCTCCAGTTTCTGTGTGAGAGAATGTCTTCTGACTAGTCTCTAGCGAGTACTGAAGCTACAGTAGCACTGCATCTATCATCTCGACAACAGAATATCTCTGGGTGGGGGTGGGCAGCATCATATTGGAGATTGTGGGAGAGTGAGAAATTAGACTTTATAGCCTCGCACAAGGGTTTTTCTGCGAATTTCCTGCATTGACACTGATATAAGAGCGCGATGTCTCAACCGTTGCGCTAGCTAATGAAATAGCTAGAGATTAATCCATAAATCAACTACGGATTTAATTGGAATATTAATGACGCGGAAATATATCCACCCTTTCCGATGAGTAGACCTTCTAGAAAGTTCTATGGAAATATGACGATGCCAGGGCTTACATACAACGAATGCTTGGTTGTTGATGTTTCCCTGTAGGAGATTGTACCAAGCTACATCCAAGCGAATTCGCTGCTTGTTATTGATTTTATACTGAAGTATGACTCATCGCCACGTGTTCCACCCTCACATGCTTAAAGCTCCCATGCAGGCGCCAACAGTTATTGTTCTGAAGGTCTATGCAACAGCAATGCCGAAACGGCACCACCCCTTTAGGCTAAACTCTTTGAAGCGGGTGTTTGGAGATTCAGTCCATGTATTCGCTTTAGTTGTAAACGCCTTGCGCAATGAAGACAGTTTGCATTGGATTCGACCCTTCTGTTTTATCCTATATCCGGCTTTGTTGAACAGATTACATCTTAAATATACGTACAGGGTGTATCAATAATATGCGAAACCAGCGATGTGATCCTCAGGCTGCGGATATCAACGACTAAAGCAATCTTTTAAGGTGTAATACGTATCATGATTTCCAGTATATTGCCACTTTCCTGGAATTGTGTGCGACAATGCTCGCCAAGGTGGGCTTTTTGAAATTGATTACGTTGCACTGCAATCCGCATAACATTCATGTAACGCGTGAAACTGGTGTGAGCATGACGTGAGTAAATTTTCCGAAGGTTGTATTCTATCCTTCCGAGTTTCAGTCAGATATAACTGAAGGGTTTTGATGCTTCCGTGCAGAACATTTCTTACTGTTATGACGTTCCTTATTTGAGGGATTGCCACCGGGGTTGCTTAATCACCCTTTACTATGATATAAAATTGTAGACAGTAAAACGTTTTCATCAAATCGGAAAGAAACACTTTATTTTCTGAGGAGTTTTAACTTCAAAGTATTTGAGAATAGTCACTGAGTTCAATTTTGGCGCACTGAATTAACTGTTTTGTATTGAGTTGACAAGTTTCTTGCGATTTGTCTGCTTTTTTAGAATTTTTCTGGTTTTGGCGTGGTAAAATGGTGAGACATTGCAACATGCATGAGAATAAAAATAACGCTTAAACTTGCGCGCTGGTGCAATTTGCAAAATGCTTGACTTGACATCACAAGTGCGAATATATACATTTTGAACTGATAAGAGCATTTATTCGCTATCGTTTTGCCGTAATGTGAAAAACAGACTGAAGTTATTGTCCCGCTAGATTTGTCCTGCTAGCATCCACCTTGCCTGTCGCAGAAATTTATTCAGCTCAAAGCGCCGCGGTGCAAAACAAATGTTATCAACCTCAACCTTGTCCACTGTATGCGCAGTGAAATCCGAATCCCCTGAATGTATTTTTCTGAACACCAATTACATACAGAGAAGTCTAAACGAGAGTAAAACCTATCGACCGTTGCACTTGCCGCCCCCTTTATGCACTTGTCCTGCATGAATAAATTTTATGGTGATGGAAATGCTGGCTTGGGACTGTACTCGCGTTTCCACCCCTTTAGGCTAAATTGCGATTGAAAGAGAAGGTTACGGTGTCGTTTCCAATGACTTTCTCATTTTAGGCCTAGCACAGTGCAAGTGGATGAAGTTCGATACGCATGTTTCACATTTATTTGCCTTAGCATTGCTTCAAAACTGATCTCTTTGACTGAACATGGTGTACTAATTCTGCACCTCAAGTGAGGAATATTTACACATATTCTAGCATCAGAAAACAAGATTATTGTTGATGGTTTCTAATCGTCAATGATACTTTATTTTTTGCTGTGGTGCAAAAGTGATTTCTTGCGTTGTTTTCAGTTGCGTGTTGCCGCCATGGTTATTTTCTTCTTTTTCTTGATTTTTGAAAGAGAGGAAGGATAAGAGCAAAACATTTCAAAAAATGTAGGCTAAGTGGTAATCCCTGTCAGGCATACGCATTCATATCATTTCGAAAAATTTCAATTTCACAACTTGGATCTCTCAATTAATTCGGGCTTCACCGCAAAATGTGGGAAAAAATCTGTTATCAAGAATTTTCTACCTGTGTTTCAAACTGCAGAAATGAAGTAAAGAATTATTGCATAATTATGATAGAAAAAAAGTTTCATTCGTTCACTGCATTTTTCCGTCATATTTTGAATGTTGCAAATTTCAACTCGGGGAGGGCATGCTGTTTTATATTTTGCATTTCATTTCCAAATTGAGGGGTTGATGTGTGATTGCAGGACTAGGATGCATTAAGTGAAAGTTTTGGTTTCCTTGACAATTGTTTTTTTGATTTTGGAAGTGTCCGGCTGATTGGCACCTCTTGAGTATAGACAACGAATCAAAAAGAGATTGCTGTCTAATTTAGAACTTAACTAATTGATACAACCATTTTTGCTGCGAGACGCACAAATTCTGAAAATTTTAGAGCTGATTTTAGAGCTGGTTCCATACCGTTTTCAATTTCGTTATCATTTCAGCTTCTAGAGTCATGTCCGGTGAGGTATAGATTGGCAAGCATTGCTTAAGACAACGGAAATAGGAGAAAACGAACGCAGATTAGATACAATTTCAACTATTTCGCTGTTTGATTGGTCTGCCCAGCAATTGGGTTACAAGGAATGCCTTTCCTGAGATGTTAAAACAGATTGGCACTTTCAATAGCAAAACAATACAAAGGCATTGAGCTGCTGAGAGTTCAGATCAGATATGTAGTTTGTATTTCAAATTTTAAAGTATTGCAATATATTCTCTCTGATATTCTCATTTCTAGTTATATCACCCTGTAAATATAGACAGAGAATTGGAGTCCTTTGCTGAATTACCCTTTGCTAAATAAGCTTGCGTTTATAACACTTGCGACTGGAATGGACCAATATTGATATTCTTTCAACTATTGCTGATATTATGCAGAAGATTACGTACAGTTGCTGCCGTTTATTGTTTAGGCTATAGGTACACAATTTCTCGCGGCTGAGTCTTAAATGCAGTGCACTCTATATTACCATTTATCCTGAGAGCAAAGTGGAGAGGGCTGGAGCATCCAAATCATAGCATTGATGTGCTCCCCCATCGGCCGTTTTCTCTAGGCTTCTTTTCTGAGATGCCGAAGCGGATCAATATTTCATTGGTAATGTACCCTAACTTTACAATGAGTGATATTAGCCTCTACGAGGGAAGGTCAAGTTCCGATTGCACTTGCCAAGAAAATGAAATGCCAAACACTTGATTTTTGCTGCAGTGATTACTCATTATCATTGTACTCTCCTTGCAAAATTACACCTTTCTGCCATTGGTGGAAGAGCTGCAGGAGTTCTCCATGTAATGCTTCCTCTTCCTCTCCAGAAAGCCATTTTGCACTGCATTTTTCAGGTTCTGAATCACTTGAAAACTTCCTTCCCTGGAGTTTCCAGTTCAGGGAAGGAAAAGGGGTATTATTCCAAAGGTCCCAAGTGAAGGAAATTGGGAGGATGCTGCAGAATTACAAAAATTGCAGTCATTCGCAGGCTGAACAGTCCCTTGGCTGGTGCTTCCCTGAGCATTGTTTTGCAGAATTGACATTTTTCTGACCGTTGGACTGCCGCAGAAAAATTACCACAGAAAAAGTACCCCTTTTAGAAATGAAAAGTTTTTTGAAGGGGAAGGCTAAAACACAACAAGCATCAAAATGTAACAAGTTTCAATGAAATCACAAAACATTAACTAGGCAAGTGCAGGCAGAACTTGACCAGCCCTCGTACACCGCATATTCCTTGTCCCCAACAGCCGCTGTTGGGATTTGGACATTTGTCTTCAAGTACGAATCGAAAATAAGTTGGTTTTTGAGGTGGCTGAAATTTGTGAAGTTAAGGTCATAATGTTGAACCGGAAACTTTCTTGTGCTTGCGAGCCATAATTTAATCGACTTCAGTTTTTGTTGTGTGGATTTTCGGTTTTATTTTTTACCTTTAATTGTAACATTTTTGACTTTTGTGTTTGGTTCTTAATCCTAAGCTTTGGTTTGTACACTATGATCATAGATAAAAAAGTTGTTTTTTCTGTACTCCTTAGTTTTCTATCCTTACCATTGGTTAACCTGAGGATCTTTGCTTTCAGATCTAAGTTTTCATAGTTGCCCACGAAAGTCCTGTTGAAAATTTCTTGTTGTGCAAATTCAAAATTGTTATCAGTCATCATTGCAGAGCTCACCTTTAGACAAAAGGACAATCGTTCCAACGCATTCCGATTTCGATCAGAGGTCAGGTGCGGGTGATATGAGATCGACAATTGTAAGGAAGGCTTCTGCTCCTAACTTTAGGTGGAGCGCCTGTACTTTTACTCTACCCGTCCACATTCCGATGATCTCTTCGCGGTCCTTTCCCCTCCTTTTCCCTTTACCCCTCCTTTCGATAATGCAGCCGACGGTCGCGTTTCCTTCCCATCCCTTCCCTTCCCCTCCCTTCCCTGGTATATGATGAACCTCTGCTGTTCACAATTGATGATTGCTTTTATGGCATGAAAACCTGTAGAACAGAGTAAATCTGATACCAATACAGAAGTCATCGCAGCAGATTTTTGCTTCGAAAAGGTCACCAGAAATATGCCAACCATTTTCAGAGAATGCTTGCTCAGTTTTGCCTGCCCACAACTGAGTTGGATGAGGGAATATGTTGAAAAAGCCAGATTGTCACTTTTTCCAGTCACTACTGTCCCCATGTGTTTATATGGTAAAAAACAGCAATCGGTCGCATTCAATCTTGTTTGCAGGTGCACTTGGATGGCATCTGGGCATTTTATATGAAAAAAAAAATCATGTTTCTGTCTTTTGCACCCACCAATGTTGGCTTTTGCTGTCACATGTCACCCTCTGTCCCTTGTCACTACTGTCCCCCTATTTCCACAACTTTGACTCTTTTTTTCAAACGGATTGCAAGTTATCCCAATAAATTGATCGTATCTAAAACAGTTTTTTACTGTTTTATCATCACTAGAAGGGTTTTGCATGAAAACATGACTTGAGAAATTGGCCGATGTCACTACTGTCCCACCTGCTGTCACTACTGTCCCCCCACCAATTTCCAACTTATTCAAATATTGCATTTTGCAACACTTTTTTGCTCAATGCTTCACAAAATCACAACCACATTTCATTGTTAGGCAACATGGCAACCTGAAAAGGCATACCTTTTGGTGTGAACATTTTCTTGACATCACAAAATTACAATGTTTACAAAGACGAAAACCAATTTATAGGACTTATCCTGCCATGATTGGCCAGCAAAAAAAGAACCAGTCACAAAGAGGCATGATAGGATTTCAAGGTTTGCAGGATAATGTTTGCTGACTGCAAAAAAAGAAAAAAAGTCATTATTGCTGATCACCATTCAAACCCTTGTAGCTTTAAGCCTAAAAGGGGGACAGTAGTGACATATTCAACAGGAATTCTTGAGGAACCCAAGAAAAAAAATTATAAAAAAAATTATGGTGTGGTCCCAAATGCAAAAATAAACTGGTCTTGAATGTCCCAATGACAAGAAAAAAATTTCTAACAAAACGAGAGATAAAAAAAATATTAAAAAAAAAATTCTCAAAATGTACAGTTTGCAGAGAATGACCCATACGGTGCCTCTTGGTCTGCCTGAGCACCATCCTTCATAGCCATTTTGTGCTCTGTACACAACCATTGAGGGTAAAAATTTGCCGGCAGCAGATCCACAAGACATTATTGTGGTGGCAGATTTTGAGTGGCATATGACCCGTTGGCCGTTCAACTCGCTTGGTCCCTCATCGCAAGGTCTCTTTTGCTCTGCTGGGGTCTGTGATGTTAGTTTCGTCATAGGCCCCTAATTGAAGATTTTTGGCAGCAGGGCAAGACTGAAGGACATCACTGACATTTTCAAAAAAACTTCCTTAACATCATCCGGCGAAATTCCACTTCGACTTTGGTGTTTCGCTAATCTGGCTGTTATCTTGTGCCTAGTCATAAAATCTCCAATAGTCATGAAGTCTCTGTCTGGGAGATTGCCTTGAATCTGGTTGTTCTACCATGTTTGTCCAAGTAGGTAACCTTTGCATAGCATTTGCACCTCCATAGCCTATGTGTTGAAGGGAAACCCATTAACATGCCTTGCTGCCCACATCATGGCCAAATACTGACTAGGTATTCTGTCTACAAGTACTATTTCGGGTTTTTTATCGTATCGTCTCTGCTGCTGTGATGCCAATTCTCCATGCAAAGGGTTTACTTATTTTTTCATTAGGTTACAGTGTCTCTAGGGCAGGTCTTTCTGGTCGAATTTCTAGTCTAAAGAGAGTATTCATTCAGGGAATATGGTGAAGTATGCAGCAGCATCGATGATGCCCCGCCTCCTATATTTTATTAGTAGTTCCCTTTTAATTTGTCCCTGTGATGCCAGATTTCAGGAGCCTGAGTGCTTGGATGGGACGCTTTGCCCTGGTGCAAATGAAACATTTGGATGCTGTCCATTCAAAAATGCTGTTTGTTGCGATGACAAGGAACACTGCTGCCCAGAAGGTTGGTCCAACACTTACCTACTGCCTCCAAGGCTTCCCACATTCTCCTTATACTCAGCACACCAAAGGCTGCATAAATAAAAATAGATGACCGAAAGACAAGGGAATGATTTCCAACTCAAAATTTTAAACTTTTCATCAACTTGCATTTTCATCTGGAATATGATTGTGTCAAGAGACCGGTGAGCAAAATGCTGTCCGCGTCCCTTTTTACCCAACTTATAGACAGTGGTGAAATTGAGTAGATACAGTAAACGATACAACACCATTTGGCACACTTCATCTGCGGGGGCACAGTGTACCACTGTTATATTGCCTGTGACAAAAAAGATTTTGGTTTTTGCTGTGGTGCACTGCTCGTCTCCTACCTACCGACTGATGGCCCTGTTTAAAGACCATGGCTGCCATGGAGGTCGCAGTTCAGCCATTCCTTATTGATAAATTTGGGAAACAATTCGAACAGTCCTGATGTTCGAAAGATTGAGGGAGGGAGGTACATGTGGTCCTTTGCATGGGGTCATTGCCACCTGTCCCACTCCCCAAGCACCAGGTGGACAGGAACTAAAATCAACAAGGAGAACCATTTGAAGCAGGTTTCTCGATGGTGAAAATGGTGGAATTCAATCGGGCAAATTTACCGGGTAGTTTAGATGGCATGAAATGATCCAGTCACATCTCTCGGAAAAAATCACTTGTCCACTGATGAACTAGGTGCCTACCCAGCCCCCAGGGCATAGTTTTTTATCATAGGCCTAAATGTTTGATTTTTATTTGTGTTTAACTTTTGTTGCTTTCTACCCAAAAGTGATAGGTAGAAATTCAGAAATTATCAGCTCAGAATTGGGGTGAACTTACAAATTCTATTGACACTAAATTTTGCAAATTGTTTTACCAAATGTAAATCTGCCCACTTTGACAGAAAAACTGACGACTGATCAAGATGCTGATGAATTTGAAAGCCATGAGATCAGCACGACAAAAAAAAAATACAACAATTACCGAATATGGAATTTTTTGCTGGTGATTTGCTGCTCTAAACCAGTTCCTAAGGTGATCGTGGTGTAGTAGGCACCTACAGTTTACTAATTTTTGTCCCTTCAGCCATGGCACCTCTGGGCGGCTGAGTCCCTTTCAACCCGTTGGCAGACATGCATCCTGAACTTGTCGAACAGAGTAAATCTGATACCGATACCGAACTTATAGTTATCATGCCCTTCTTGCAAAACCGATCACTATTTCTGGCAGATGACCAAGCTGCTGCCTGGCCCTGATATTTTGCAGTTCAGTTTAAGGTGCCTATCCAGTCAATGGAGTGCGATCAACAGAACACGAGGTTAAAAACAAGCTAGGTATTTCTATAGTACCAGTACCTAATTACCCTGTACCTTATGTTTGTTTATATATTTTTTACTTCCAGGACAAAAGTGTGATGATGAGGTGGGATCATGTGTGAAGTCTGGATCTTTTGATTCTCATCGAGGACTGAAACACACCAGTTCTGAAGAAATCGTTTCATCATGTGGGTTTCTCTGAGAGTTGCAATTGCTCATTGACATTTTGAAGGGTTTTGCTTTCGAAGGATTTGACTCAATTTACTAAGTTTTTGCACACCCGGGAAACCTCCGAAATAATGAAAGCCCATGTGCTGGGGATGTCCCAGAATTTCGACAAGGGGGAGGGTGAAATGCGGAAACAAAAAAAAAAGCCACGGGATCGGAAATTCATCCTGTGGAGCTGTGGAAAGATAACTGGAAACAAAACAAAGATAAATTTCTGCTCTGTAAGAGCGATGACACAAGATGAGCAGGCGTCGATTGGCTCAAACGTTGCACACATTTTCGGTCACTTAATGTAGGATCTGTGGAATATGTAGCACTTTTTGTGTCATTTTTGTCAAATTATTGCCCAAAAATTGGTTCCTATAGGTACTAAACTCTTGATCGCTGCAGTGCTGAAATCATTAGAGGTAGGGGACTTTGATGTTCACAAAAGTTAGGTACTAAGATTGGCTTAGAAGTTGGTTATAAAGGTCAGGACATAGATTCCTAACTTCACGGTTGCTCCGGATTTAAATTAATAGATACCGCATCAAAAAGCAGTAAATGTCTACTACCATAATTTGAAAATGCAGTTGAAACATTGCATTTCACAGGATTGACTGATGGTGACCACTGGTCAACTCAGAATACTTTTTTCCATTTTTACATAAGTGTGCAAAATTTCAGTGTTGCACCGAAGCGGAGCTAGGATCATTCAAAAGTTTGGCAAACAGGAAGAATCTTTGTTCCGAGTGAACTGAAAATTTGCGAAGGTGTGATTTTTTCGATTGGGAAAACTTGTTTTGTCATTGGCAAATTTTCCAGTCGTTGTCGCCTGAGAGTGACATAGATGGTTGAACGACATGGTAGGTAGATGGGTAAAATTTCTCACATCTGTAAAAATCCTGACATGGCTCCTAAAAAACTCCTTATTGATTACGGAAGAGGGTAAACATTCATTGAGTTGTGTTCGCATTTAAGTCCGTAGCTTCCAAACTGCATGGAATTTCGGTAATTTTCCAAACAGGATGCCAATCTTCTGCATTTAGTGCACAGTGTTACACACATCAATTGGCAATAATTGACTCAGCCTACTTCTCTAACAACAGTCACCACTGATGTTTTGGATTGGACTTTTTTGCAGTTGGGACAGACAAGAAGATATGTCCTGATGGAATCCGCCAATGTGCCGACTCCTACACTTGCTGTCAACTGCCCTCAAGGAGCTACGGATGCTGCCCTTTGAAGAATGCTGTTTGCTGTGCAGATCATGTGCACTGCTGTCCAAGAGAAGATATCTGCAATTTGAAAGCTGGAAGCTGTGATTCGGTGAGCCAAGTCCCTCGGAATTTGGTATGCCGTCAGGCTACATATAGGTACATTGAATAGCTCGCGTCAGTTCGAGATTCATGCTGTCACGTCGAAGAGGTTCATAAAATATACCATGGGTTATCGTTGAAGCCCATCTTAACTTCCTGACGCCGCCAGGTGACATTTGTCAGGTTTTGTCCATGGCCCATGCACGGTACCTAATGTGTATGTGGAGTTTGTTTTTGAGTTATTGGATTTCAAAGTCGGCGGATCTTTTCCTCATGTTATATAGCTTTGAAATGATGCTGACTGGGAACGCATTGACCGATTGGGGGAGTGGCGTCTTCCGAAAGGAAATTTTACAGGCTTTCAGACCTGTGAGCCCTGCATGTTCCCACACATTTTTTTCTGGAGACAAGATTATGATGCAGGAGTTCTGCTCAGCTCCTTGAGTGACATTCCTTGCCTGACAGACCCATGTCTTTTAAGTTACTCTGGCTGAGTGAAATTGCTAAAATTTTGGAATGGGATTTTGAAGTGTGTGATACTGACACTCCCGGTTGGAATTTTGAAACAAAAAATTTCACAGAATAGGAGGGTAAATGCCAAAGCTGCTGATTTTGCAAAATAAAAAAAAATTGGCCAATTCTGTTGGGAATGTCCCCTCCTGCATCTGTTCTATGGGGTGGTTCAAATCCTCCTGTACCCTAATCCATCGAAGCCTGTGCAACATGCTCCATCCCTGGCCGAATTTGTGAAAAGGCATGTTCATTTCTTTTGGTGGACTCATTTTTGAAAATCTTTTTGGTGGTGGAAACCCCATTTGGTGGCTTTGACACCGGTTTCAAATGTTTTTTTTCCTGGAGAGTTTTTTTTTCCTGGAGAGCTAATCAAGAATGTGGATGTTAGGTACTTGAAAGGATATCGCATCTTATTCCCAAGTCTGCAGGATAAATTCAAGGAAAGCAAAAAGGGCAGCTCATCAAATCCCCTGAAGTCTGCACTCTGCCCCTAAGTCTGCACTCTGCCCCTGTCATCCCATGTAACACCCAAGTCTGCAGGATGAAATCAAGGAAAGCAAGAAGGGCAGTTGATAAAATTCCCTGATAGCTGCACTCTGCCCCTAAGTCTGCACTCTGCCCCTCTCAATCCATGTAACACCCAAGTCTGCAGGATAAAATCAAGGAAAGTAAGAAGGGCAGCAGATCAAATTACCTGACGACTGCACTCTGCCCCTGTTATCTTGCATCAGTTGCCACACGAGAGCGGTTGATGGTGGCTGCAAGGCACAACTGCACTCTGGGACCAGGTCATCTAAAACAAGACCCTCTGCAGGAGAAACAAGCAAAAAATCTCGAGTATCTTTCCGCAAATTTGCTAAACCAACTCCAAGGACAAACAACTGGAAATGAACTATCGATTTGCTGGCCAGAAGCTGTTGGTGGGCCAATTGTAGCTGGTGCATTTCTGTGATAGAAGGCGTGCACTGGCTAAGGCAAAAGACCATAGTAATAAATGTCTGCAATAAATTCCGATGGCCCAGCAGTCTAGGCCTGTTTAGGCTATCTAGCCAATTGCCTGGGCGAGGCACTGCCTAATTTACTTGCATGTCAGTGTCTGGGCTTCTGCAGCAGGGGGAAGTCATAGTCTTTGGAGTCCATCCAGGGCCGTAGCCAGGAATTTATTTCGGGGAGGGCCAAAGAATGAATCGCGTTGTGCGAAGCGCAACGCCGGGGGAGGGGTTCGGGGAGGGGGTGTCCCCCTCCCCGAAGGGGAAGAAATTATGAAAAAATGGAACTCAAAATGGTGCTCAGAATGCTCAATTTTTTTAAAAACTGAGCATTTTCCCCACAATCCCCGTTTGCTCAGAACAGATTGCCAACATCAAGCCAGTCTTTGAATGTTGTCTTTTCAAAATTTCAAATGTGCAATTTAATTCTTTTTTTTTTAAACACGACACGGCCAAACAAGTAACAACCACGCAAGTGCTATCGCATCAAAAACTGGACTCTACAATATCACTTCATCATTCAATTTTCAGGTTTCAATTCCAGATTCAGACTTTTTGTGTTGCCTTCCTCAACCATAGCCAAATTTCCACTAGGCTATCTCTTGTGATTTTTGTGAACTTCCGCCGACATCACATCCCATTCAACTATGATGTTTAAAATAATAATTAATCAACAACCACATGCCACTTTGTTTGCCATATGACAGCCCTACAAGCAAGGTGGCATGTGTGTTGTTAACTAATTGTTATTTTAAACATTCATATTTTTCCCTTCTTAAACATTTCAATATAAATCCTCGTGTTTTTAACCATTCAAATAAATCCTCATAACCATTCCATATAAATTCCAAATAAACCATTCAATCCTCATAACCATTCAATATAAATCCTCGTGTTTTTAACCATTCAAATAATTGCAAAAGCATAGCAAATGTCTTTGGACTGTTGCCTTCAGCCAGCAGCCAGTGCGCTTGCACAACCCGCAGGTCCTAACTTAGGTACTCTTCATATTTATGGATGTGTGGAAAGATAGAAACTTTGGTGATAGAAAATTTTCAAAGAAACAGAAAACGAAGAAGTGTTTTGTCGGGGCAAATAAAGACAAAAACACATAAAACTGCATCGAAGGAAATGATACGGCCGTATTCCCCATTGCAACTCACCCTTAGGTGCCACTCAATAACCAATTCAATGGACAGAGTTGTGTTGTGAAAATTTTATTTCTATGCACAACGCTTATTCATTTTGCATTGTTGGAAAAATGAATCCGTCTGTTGAATTGGCTATTGAGTTGAACCTGAGGGTGAGTTGCAATGGGGAATACGGCCGATAGAGTTGCATTTGCGCTTCTTTCTTGACTCCAACACGATTATATCTAGTACAAACCAAAACATTTCGGGGGGGGGGGGGGGGGCACGGCCCCCTGGGCCCCCGGCTGGCTACGGCCCTGAGTCCATCAAAAGTAAAGTGACAGCCACATTAAAATTTAGTCCAAGCATGAAGCAAACAATGTAACTGATCTCACGATACTGGTTGCTTAGACTGCACTCAGGGATTTCAGGCAGCGCATGCAATCTTATCGTAAAAGCTGAAAATGACGAAAAAATATCACCTACAAGAATTTTGTGGATTTATTTCCATTTCGGAATTTTTGTCCCAGGACTTTTGGTATACCTTGTATTGGGGCGACATTTGGGGGGTATTTATGTCCCCTGGATTCCGGATTCAAATATTCTTCGAGAATCCAAAGCCAAATGCCAAACTACCTACCAAGAAAATTGCATTGTTCACACAGTTGGCAGCGTTTTGCACGAATAATTCATTCTCTTTTGATCTGAATTTTACTCCCCTTCTGCTTCTATTCACATTTGCCATATTTGTGACAGTGTTGGGTTGCAAATTGTTTTTTAAATCATGTAAAATTTTCAGGCCACAAGAAAAACAATGAAAAAGAAAAATTGCATTAAAGGAGGGGGACACCTGTGTGAAATGTGTAAATTTTAAATTTGACTTTTTTCTCCAATTTTGTTTTTAGCCGAAAAGATGCCTTGGAATCTCCTGAATCCAGTGGTAAAAACGGCTTTGAATTTTCTTGTTTACTTTCAAAGTTGTGAAAGATTGCGCGAGTACATCCGCTTCCGCTTTCTGTGAGATTTCTCATGATCGCCAGAAAATATCACTTTTTCAAACGTATTTATACCACTTTTGAATTTTTTCACTCGCTGTGACCTTCTGTCCCTTCTTCCCTTCCCTTCTTCCATCTTAGCGGTTTTCCATGTTAGAATGCTGAAATTTGATACATATGTAAAAAAGTATGACAAATCGAGTGAATGTGCCGGATTTTTATTTTGTTCCTCCTTTTCAACCTAATGCAATTGAAGTACTGCAAACTTAAGTTTTTTAGTGCTTTTAGCGATGCATGACAAAACGTCAATAACTGAACTGCAAGGACAAAAATGAAAAATCCGACACAGTTAAAGTTTTGAACTGCTTTTAACTGGTTATAACCAAAATCTGACCTCCCGAGCAATTGTGCTGTTGCATCGCTACAAGGGTCGGAAGACCGCATCCACACCCGTTAATATTTATGGCTCAAATTTTGCACAGCACTTGTCCTATAAGCCTCCAAACTGTGTGCAGAATTTCATCCGAATCGAACAAATAAAAAAAAAACCACCCGAAGACAGGTGGTGTCCCCCCTTAAGCATCATTCATTCCATGGCAAAAATCAGCATCAAAAATCAATCGGCATTCAAACTGAGGGATTCAAACTAGGCCAGGAACAAAAACAATGATCTTTGACAAAGTAACCACTCTGCAAAAAAGCCAGAATGCGTGGCTGCGTACAATGGAAAATTTTTCAATTTGCCACAATTAACACTCAAAATTTCAAAACTTTTTCAGCTTCACGGGGACTACCCAAGGGGTTCTGCTCTGCCCCTTGAACCCTGCTGGGGCTCTGCCTCAGTGCTCGTCGCAGTAGGTACCTAACTTGCTCTTGCCCCCATGTCTGAACCTGAAATGGTGCCCCAAACCATGTACCTATTTGAACTTGAAATTGAAGCTGGTGTATGTAGGCCATATACATTCTTTATTTTTCACTCCCCGGAATGACAAAATTGACATTCTAAGATGACACGAATTTATTGTGAGTTTTTTGGATTGCTGCATAGGAAAACATGGTTTCCTTGAAGCTTTGAGGGACAATGATGGTTGTTGAGAGCGGTTGCGTAACAGGCACCACCTTGGCTAATATCTGTGATGGCATGACATGCACTGCCTTTCTGGGGCATCTGCTTCTCTTCTCATTGGTGTTTGGGATGACATGAGATGCAGATGACAATTATCACTACAAATTAACTGACAAATTGAATAGGGGGGGGGGGGTTGAGGGGACCTAGCTTGCTAGGGGTTCCTCAGCCGGCTTCTTGCACCGATGCGTCGCCTGACGGCTGTAGGTATGGTGCATACAAAAACTAATTAACTGACAAATTGAAGATATTCGTCAGCCTTGGGTCTACTAAGAATCCACTGGCTAACCTGTTTTCGAGTTACAATTCAACAATTTTTTATTTTCTATTCTTTTTATCTTTTCAGAAGTCCATCGTCATTTGGAATGATATCACTTCGCGAAGGAGGACCAACCTCCAAAAGATCGAAGTGTCACCAATTGTTGAGAAGGCTAGAGTGGTATGTCCTGATAAGAAATCTCGATGTCCAGGCAAGAGTACTTGTTGCCCCATGGGGCAAGGTCGATACGGATGCTGTTCTCTGGAAAAGGTGTGGGCCACGTATAACTAGTATTTTGCTTTTTTTTCGGTTTTGAAAGACTGAACTGATACTGGGATTGGCTGATTCTTGTTGACTGGGAAAACTTTATACTTTTATCTGATCCGCAGCTAAGTCTAAACCTAACTCAAAGTAAAGTCTGGGGCTGTGTGTGTGTGGTTGGGTCTTTCTTGTGTGACTTTTAAAAAAGGGTTTGCCATATGGAGAGGGAATGACGTACCTATCTTGGTTTCCTTTTGCAAAATAAAGACACTCATGGTCCAGATGGGATTATTTTATTTTTCTTTTTAATAGTGCTTTAATGCAAGGGCCAATGATTCTTGGCTTGCTTGCTGTCTCTTCTAAACCAACAATAATAATTGCAATGTATGTTTTTTGACCATTGCTAGTGTGAATAAAACCACCAAAACACATGCAAATTGCAAAGAATAAACATATAAAATTTTGGCTGCCACTCAATTTTTCATGAAAATTGAGCACTTTACAATATCACACTTGAAAATTACCAGATACTTTTACGGGCACCGATCGAAATTTCAAGTAGGACATTTTTTGAACCTGTGTCAACCCCAACCGAAATATTACAGGACCGTTGCCAATTCACTTTTTGAATGCCTTCGTAGATTGCTCGATCAAGGATTTCTAGAATTTTCGGTCCGTCCGCTTATCTTCTCGTTCTCGCATATTTTTAATTTTAGGCCGTCTGCTGTCCGGACTTGCTCCATTGCTGTCCCTCTGGTTTCACATGCAATGAGACTGGCTGCACGGTGTCGAGATATGGCCCCGATCATCAACCCCAGTCCAACTCTGTTGATCAATTTCTCAGATCGATTCTTTGATGAGTTGAATGAGGGTATTCCTCTCTCTAGGGTGACGATGCTGTGATATGCATTGATCTTACCCTCCGATTTTTTGTGACCTATCTTGCATTTTATTTTAGAGCAAAACTCAATTTATTTTAGATCTAGGCAGAAGAGTACAGGGTGAACAAACGAAGTTACAAAGTACAGGTGAACAAAGTCACATTGAACATGCAAATGCTTGCTCATTCATACTGTGATTTAGTTTGGGATTTCTTTTTTACTCTGTAGAAATGCAACAAAGCAGGGTTGCAAAAACTCGGAGCACGGGAGCATTGCTCCCGGGATGGATGGGAGCCGTCCGGGATCGATATGGGCTGATGAGCAAAAAAAAACTTTTTTTCGATTTTCGACCGGGATCAAAAGAAATGTAGGTGGGCCTACGAGTGAAAACGCTTATCATTTTCAACCGAGATCGAAACATGCTGGCGAGCAAAAAAAGGATTTCGACCACAATGTGACCAGGCTGGGAAATTCGTGCTCCAGGGCTCCAAACAACTTTTTGCAGCCCTGCAACAAAGTGCCAAACTAATGTGTGAATGCATGGGAAAAATTAAAATTATGGAAATTCAAATACAAGTATGTATTCTCCTTGGATGCTGATGCTGCAGCGGAAAAGAGGGATTTTGGTGGAAGTTTCAGACCTGGTTCTCTGGATCGAGATATTGGCAAATCGCCAGTGATTTTGCCCGCATCTCGATTCTGCAGTGTGACTTTTGACCCGATAAAAAGTGCAATTTTACCAAGATCTTGCCTTTCCCTTTTTAGGGTGGGTTTCTAACATGACAAAATCAATTGATTTTGAACCATCCGTGAAAAAATGTGGCGACTCCAGTTTGGAGAAAAGACCGAACGAAGACAGGGTTTGCCAGAAATAAAAAACAACAACATGAAGGAGATATCTTCACGCCAACCACATCGTCATTTCTGGCTTTTCTGCTTTCCTTTTGCTTGCTTTTCTCAGACGGTGTCACATTTACGGGTAGAGATGATGAGATTCTTTTTTTCTTCAGATTGTCGCTTGCTGGATTTCCACTCAAATGTTCATCGATTGACTGTGTTTACTGTGTACGAATTTTTTACTTTTTTAAAAAAATCACTGAACGGGCACCTCGGAACAGGAAACATAGCTGAAGGAACAAGACAAGTAGGCTGTTAATTATTCATATAATACTTGAAACAATTTCGAGTTTCGTACCCTCGAATGTGGGCCTACCTATATCAAGCACAAACACAAAGTGGAAGACTGATTTTGGATCTTGGTGTTCCTTAGTTGGGGGAGTGTGATGCGGCAGCTGATTGCTGGTCCCACAGCCAAAGGAATACCAGCCGTGAACACTACACACACGTTCCTCCCTCATTCACATGCGGTAATGACCATCCTGGTGCATGTTCAGTCTCGGCTCAACAGGTATCCAAGATCCGTTTTCCAATTTGTGCTTGGTAAAACCCCATTTTATTGGTGCAAAACTCGCAGTGATTCACGTTTAGGAACAATTATCACTTCTCTTGTTTTTTAACTTTTTTTTTTTAAATTGCAATCAAATTTCCTTCAAATTGGCAAGAATACAACTTTCAAAACTGATATACCAGTGTGAGAATAGGCGATTCCCTATTTTCATCAGCGGCCTAAAGGAAAAAAGGTGCCTACTCAACCTCACCTTTGCCCACTTTGAAAATCATATTTTATTCACATGCATGAGATGTAAATGATTGTTCAACCCTGTATAAACTCTTCTGAAAAGCTCACTTTAGTGCCAATTGTTTATAACGCTTGGCATTATTAACCTAGTTGCTTGCTTTTTTTCTGCCAAAAATGCCTTGTTATTTTCCAAACTTGTGATTTTTTGTCACAATGATGTCTCTTTATTTCAATGTGCAGTGTGACTGAGGGTTGGTTGCAAAGTTGCTATGTCTCTCTGTGAAGAGAATGAGGTTCTGTTGCAAAGTTTGAATGTCGGAAACTAAATGTGAAGAGAATGAGGGCCAGTTGCCAAGTTAAAATTGTCTAAGTGTGCAGTTTATGATGGTTGGTTGCAAAGTTGCAATTGTCTAAATGTGCTGTGAATGAGGGTTGGTTGCATGAATGCGGAGTTCTGTTAGGGAACAATGTTCTTGATACAATAATTATTGTATTTGTGGCCTCTTCTGGCCCTGTTGGCCTCTTGATGGGCTCTATTTAATCTTGTTTCATTTGATTTTTGTCAGTTTTTCATGGTTGGTGAGCTTCTATATTTGAATTGAAGAACGTTGAGGAAATATCACACAGACAATAATTCTATTTTTAGTGGTTGTTTTCCTTGTCAATTCCAAACATCAGCCGCTTTTAATTTTGACCATTTTGACACTTTACTACCAGATTTTTTGTTTTGTTGATTTGTAAAACCAGCATTGCTCAGTCGTATTTTGCATGCTGGAGGCAGGGGGAGAATCCAACCGGAATACCAGGATAAATAACCCCCTCCTAAGAGCTGCAGGCCAAATAAAGAGGAGATATGGAATAAACAGAATAGAGCCAAGGAATAGTTATTCGATACGACATATTTGCCCTGTTTCATATGGACCTTGCGTGTGGATTTTTTTCTGAATTTGAATGTGGCTGACACCGCCAATGCAATGTCGGGAATTTGAGGAGGCAAAAAATCCATACAGGCATCCCATTCCGAGTCTTGGAACTTATGTAACATCAAAATGAGCCACTTTCTTTGAATTCCACAGTCTCCACACATTTTGTAAGACAGGCTTACAAGGATTGAAACAGAGTCAGGGCTCATTGCTGGTAAGGGAACGATCCAGAGATGATTATTCTATTCTCGTGATGCATTTCAAGTCCAATTTGAAAGGACTGTACTTTCTTGGAAGTTAGTTTGTGTTCAGAAATTTTGTTGTTTTTAGAAAAAAATTCTTTTTTTTTTTTTTGAAAAAAGGTTTTTGAAAAAATTTGAAATTTTGTACTTTGTACTTTTTTCAAAGTTTCGTTACTTTGAAGTGGGGAATGATACTAAAGTGTGGGAATTTGTTGCTTTTATTCATGAAATGGCGAGCATTTATTTTTGTACCTATATTTTGATTGTTCTGTCCGATGTGATACGAAGAGTGTTCTTAAAGGTCCCGGACTGGTTGGGCTCTCTTTTACCCCTGTCTTGTTGTTTTCGCTAAGACCGGGTGCTGCTACATTAAGTCCAAAATGGAACTCAGCTTTTCATAAATGGTCAAAATGGGTGTGGCAAGGCTTTGTCACATGCCACTCCATGATTTTAGGAAGATATCATCTTGCTGGACAAAGCGACTTTGGTGTTGGAGCCAAAGTGCATCTCTGTTCTGCCGTCGCATGCAGAAAATGTTGTCAAACTTTGGAGACCAAACTGTGGAGAATCCAAAGGTCTGAAATCATATCCCAAACTTCGGTTTTCGCAATGTGAAAAGTTCTGAGGATATCTCACAGACCGTAAAATGGCGATGGTGGACCAGGCGCTCAATTTTTCACCTTGCTTGTGTCAAACGAGGATGTTGATGGCCGACTGGTTGTGGATCACCAGAAACAGTTCCATGGCTTTCTTTGAAGTGCCTATTCCAGACTAAAACATCGCTGTGTTGAATGATTTCATGTCCTTGAGCTTTAGAGAGCAATTTAGAAACCGGGGTTGGAGTTTTGCTCAGTTAAAAATAGAAAAAATTGGATCCGAAATGTCCAAAATTTGTTCCATCTCTCTTTTGTGTTTAACATAAACAACAGAAAACAAGACAGGTTCAAAAGCCCAACTTAAAGCTGTCAACACAGGACAGAGAATCATGCAAACAACATGTGTCAGGAGATAGCCAAAGGATCATATCATTGACTCCAGCAGTGGGGAGTGCCACGCCCTTCAGACACTTCCACACCACTACCAGTCCGGGAACTTTAAGAACACCCTTCATATGTGTTCTCACCCTGATCCATTTCGACCATGAGTAGTGAATGCATAGAAAGTTTACATCACCTTATCAGGTCATCAGACGATTTATATGATCCAGTTGGAGTTTGCTGTGTGATACCAGACCCAAAAGTCGACATCTTGGGTGGGTGTGTGGTTTTTTAATGCATCAACACGCATGGCCGAGTGAAATCCAACCAGTCATTTTCCAAGAATGCAGTGTTTCAAGGTAACGGTTTTGCACGGAATTAGTTGGTCTCGATGGCAAAAACGTGGCCTGAACCATGGATGAAACCAGTGGAAGTAAAGTTTGTTTTTGAATTTTGAAAAATTCATTTTTTGGAATTTGAAAAATTTTACGCATCAAAATTTTGGGTCACGATATGAGCAGTGAGCTGTCTCTTTCGTGTTGGATTCCATCCTCGTGGAACCTGGATTCATGGTGTTCATCTGCCCTCTCACAAAGACGAATTTTAATAAGCAAATTTTACTTTTCTCAAGATAATCTTGGTTGGGTAAAGATATTTATAACACGGTGATTTTTCAAAACATTGATGCAAAATTTGGGTTTAGCACTCATCGTCATGGATGCCTGCTTCATACTTATAACTTTAATCTGTTGTTTTAATTTGCCATTTTCAAAAAAAAATCATTGGGAGTTCAAGTCAAATTTCAGATTGGAGTTCAAGATTAATTATCGCCACGGTGCAAATTTGACTCTGTCTCACATTTTTCAAAAGCAGTGGTGTATGGTTTCATATTTTCACCGTGGTGCAAATTAAACCAAATTAAACCCCGACCTGAACTCCCCACGGTAAGTGCTTAAATTAGTAGTTAGCTTGAGCTTTAGTCGCTTTAGGTTGGAAATAGTTGGCTAAAATGTTTTTGGAACTGCCTACCAAGGTGGTTGAAATGGTCGC
>JASGXE010005397.1:0-21933 GCA_030068105.1 Sinentomon sp. SZTP_YWyxl
CTGGAGGACAAATTCCGAAAATTCTGGCAATATCTCAGGTCTTTGAAAGAATCAAATGCAATTCCACCGCTACATACCCCTGATGGGCAGTTGGCCTTAACTCTCAGTGAAACTGCCACTATCTTAAATGACTATTTTTGAAAGCGTATTCACAAGCAAGCATCCAAATTGAATAAAGCGCTCAGTGGAAACGGACACTTCTCAGCAAGTGGCGCCCATCTTAAAGATTTCAGTCCATGGTGTTGCTAACCTCCTCCGAAAAATCAATCCCAAAAAAGCAATGGGCCCCGATGGATTGCCTGGTCGCTTGCTAAAAGAACTGGCACCTTCCCTGAGTGGTGCGCTGGCAGCACTTTTCTCTCGTATTTTGGCCCTTGGTAAACTCCCACTGGATTGGAAAAAAGCAATCGTTATCCCCATTAAGAAGAAAGATGCCCCGCCTGAGAGATCTGACAGCTACCGCCCAATATCTTTAACTTGCGTATGCTCGACACTTTTTGAACTGATCTTGGCAACACATATCCGCGGTTTCCTCGATGACAGGAACATTCTCCACCCCAACCAATTTGGTTTTCGTGCCAAAATGTCCTGCGAAACATTTTTTTTGTGCCAAAATGTCCTGCGAAACACAAGTGCTGCTTTTGGTTGATGATATTGCTGTGGCCTTGGATAGTGGGATTTCAACCCGCGCTATTTTCATTGACCTCAGAAAAGCATTCGATCTTGTTCCACACGGGAAACTCCTGACGAAAATGTCAACCTTGGGGTTTCCCCCATTTATTCTGACACTACTTCAAAATTTCCTGAAAAATCGAACTCAGGTGGTGTGTGTTCAAGACTACACCTCAGAGGAAACTGATGTCAGCTCTGGCGTTCCTCAAGGTAGCGTCTTAGGTCCGCTTCTCTTCCTAATATACATTAATGACGTTTCATACAACCTCCAATCTAAAATTCGGATGTTTGCTGACGACATTGTCATTTATCGCAGTATTCTGTGCGCCGAGGATCGCCGCCTCTTGCAGTCGGATCTCAACCGGGTTTCCTCGTGGTGCGACGCCTGGGACATGCAGATCAATACAGCTAAAACTAAATCTATATTTTTCCGCAAACGAGATCTTACCGAGCCTGTGAATGAAGCAACTTATGTCATAAATAATCATCCCATACAGAATATCATGCACTACAAATATCTTGGAGTGGTCATCAGTTATAACTTGTCATGGAAGGACCACATACATTTTCTCTGCAACAAAGCGAGAAAAACTCTCGCATTTGTGTTTCGGAATTTGAGATTTTCTTCGCTAGACTCCAAGCTTAAGGCTTACAAATCTCTCATTCTTCCCGTAATTGAGTATGCAGGTTTCGTTTGGGACCCTGCTGGTACAACCGATTCCTCTAGGGTACAAATGATCCAAAGACGAGCTTGTCGCATTATAACTGGTAACTTTAGACATGATGTTAGCGTTTCTGCTCTGATGATTGATCTTGGTTTGGAATCTTTATCCTCCAGACGAAGGGAGCGTAGGCTCAAAATTTTCTCTGAAATCGTCAGTCATTCCCTCAATTTTTGTCTTCCTTCATAATACTTCATCAAACCCAATCAGAGAAGGACGGATAACGGTGTTTCTTTCTATGTACAGGGTGTTTCATAAGTCACGCACCAATGGGGATATGAGACGAATTTGGCATTTCTTGGTGTTGCTGGCCTGATCGCGGCGTGTCAGCCACGCTGCCTGTCTCCTGAAACTTGTTGGCCATCCTTAGGACTGTAGGTAGGCGACCGTGGTGGCTGACTACGTTCAAGCCAACCCCAGCCTTCTTTTCAGCATTTGCTTCAGTGCGACGAAGCCACCTTTATGTTGGATGGGAAGGGAACCGACATAACTGTCGGAACTGGCCCACCTAAAATCAATGGCAGTTCCGTGAGGGACGGATATCGTTGGGCCATTCTTTATTGGAGGAAATCTCAATAACCCCTCCTGGGCACATCCCTCCCGCCATGCAAACTGTCATGTTTCAACAGTACGGTGGCCCAGCTCACTATTCCGCAGCCGTTCCAACGTACCGGGACCACACCTTCCGAGGGCGATGGATTGCCCGTTCAATCCATCTTTGGCCTGTAGACTTCCTTGGGTGAGGACATCTTAAATCCAAAGTGTATGCTGTGCAACGCAGTCAGCAAGCATATCCCGACTACAAGAACGGATCGCGCCAACGAAATCGCCTTTATCAGGCCAGAACACCTGGAACATATCCTGCAGGGGTTCGAAAACCGCCTGTACCATTGCCAGACTCCATGAGGAGACCATTTCGAACAATTACGTTGACACGGCGATTAATAAGCAACGGAGAAGCAAGAAGCACACCGACTTTTCAGGGTTGGAACCAAATCCCCATTGGTGCGTGACTTCTGAAACACCCTGTATGTTCCGCTCTACAAAACAAACATCCTTTTTAATTCTTTCTTTCCCAGGATAATTAGGGACTGGAATAGTCTTTCTCTCATCTCCCCCTTTGGGGCTAGCACCGCAGCCCGCCTGGGCGTCGCACCACGTCTTCCTTAACCATCGTTCTGTTGTTTTCACGTTTCCACATTGCTGATTGTTTCGTTGTTTATTCCATGTTGCCAATTTCTTTAATCTCCTCTTGACTCTTTGACTCAGAATTATGTTCGTCGACCTGCCACCATCAACTTTGTGGCAGTTTTTGAATAATAATAACAATAATAATAAATGATTGGCCCATTTTGGGTGTTTCGGGGCCCTGAAAACCAAACTGCAGGGTCGGAGACTTAAATCGGAGACTTAAAGGAGGCACTGCTTAAATGCGTCTTTAATTTTTATTACAAACGTGACACTGAATCAGTCCTGACCTGAAAATTATGTCGCTACCCATTAATTTTAAAAACTCGACCGTATATTATTGAATATATGAACCATTGTTGGATTTCTTGGGCTCCATAACACCAAAATGTTGGGTCGGTTGGCGAGCAATTAGTGTGTCTTTATATTTTGTTCTAATAACCTTGAGAAATTAATTTTGATAACTTAGTAACTCTGAGTCGATTTTTGAAAACTAGCACCTGTTCCATGAATATGGGCCATTTTGGGGATTTTTTGGGCCCTGAAGTCAATATGGGAGTCGAAGACATTTTATTCACTCCAATTTTTTTATTTGTCTTGCCACAAGCAAAGCGCCTTAAAGGGGAAGTGGAGTCTCTCTGTTAAATTTCGCTCGCGCATGTGTAGTTCCAAAATCCGCCGCATACTGGCGCTGGTGCAGATTTCGGCTCCAAAATGTGGACTGTTCGTAACGGGTTGGTGCTTTGACATTGGTCAAACAAAGGTGATTTGAGGAAAATCTGCCAAGCAGCTGTGCTTTCCTGTTTGTTATTGAGGTATCCAATCTATGTCAGTCAGGAGCTGCCGACTTTTGACATCTTCCTTGCTTATTTGGCCCACTTTCTGACATTCAGGTCATGAGAAATTTCCTTCATACAGGATGGAAAAATCGGCATCAGGTGTAGAGAAGAATATGCTTTTAGGGAGTATTTCGTGGGCATGCTCCTGGCAGCATGCAACTCCCTTATAGACTGATAAATTGACAAGTGCATCCATGCAATCTTTGATAATATTTCCCCACAAAGCTGGCTGGTCGTGGAGTTTTTCACGAATCAACTTTTCCCAACTGGAGAACCAGTTGAAAGAATTCGCATGAGGGATGAATTAGGCATGCTTGGTCCGGGTTGAAATCTTCTTCCTTTGCCACAGCCGTACGACCGGTGGCTCGGCATGAACATTGTTGCACGACTTGGGCTCGCAAGGAGAACAATGCCCCATAATCGTTGCCCAACTCCGCTCCGCATTTTACGGAAACGGCTCGGATCAGTTTTCCGGCACATGCCAACATGCAGGATTTTCCGAAGACAGCCTGCTCTGCAGGCGGAGACGTGTGTCTTTTGGTGTGTGGCTTATCTGCAGTGCAACCTGCCAAGCCTCTGTCTTGGACCTGGAGTTAGATGTTCTTTAACGTGCGCCGTGTGATGTTGAACAAAGGACCTCCTCCTGTTTAACGTCCCATCCGAAGGAGACGAGGGACTTGACCACTAAGTCTCCTTCCAGCAGCACAATCATGGGATACAGGGGTGATCTCCCAACCGATTCGTCCTGGCCCAACGTTGCTTAACGTCGGTGTTCTGATGGGAGTCAACTGTGGGAATGGGAATCAATTAACGTTCTGATAGGAACCGGTGCAAGCGACGACCTATGTGCTGCTGGCTCTCACGCAAGTTTGCCAGAGCGGTGGCAAATTCCTCCTTGTTTGGGTCAGACCCGCAGTTCGTAGATTCTCAAAGCAGGGTGCGCAGGAGCATTGAGAGTAGCCAGTAGATACCAATAGACAATACTAACGGAGCATTTCAGACCACGGATGAGATGCGGTGGGCAGCGGCAAGAGGCCATGAGCAGAATGCACGAAGCCTTTGCGAGATTTTATTCTGAACATTACGCATTCCAAAAGAAACTCATTGCGAAACCTCATCACTTTTGGGTTTTTGAGTGAAACCTTTTTGAAAAAGTTTTGTACCACCAAACGCTGCTTCCGGGGTAAAAGATCTAAGCCTTTGGCGCAGCTCAACAGCGACTGAGAGTTTTGCGAGAGACGTTGGGATTTCACCTGCTTTTTGCTTGCAGCAAATTTTCTTCGAGAAAATCGCAGCATATCCGACAAACATTTGATCTTGCGCTTCATCGCATGTATTATCTCCACATTTTTAGATTGGTCATCACATCATTCATATCTATGCGTACTGTTCTCAGCATAATCGTTGGCTGAACTTGAGAGCTCCGACTGGTCCAAATTGAAGCTTCGGCTTTTCAGAAGGTCTAGATCACCCGTCGTTGGAGGAGAGTTCTTGCTGGGAAGGGCTGAGCTGGAGAATCCCTTTTTGGATTTTGGAACCGTTGATGCGATTTTTGGCACCTTCATGCCGCTGCTGGTTTTTGGACTTTGCATTGGGTTTTGTTGCACGTAGGATGGGGGCTTTTCTCTTTTTCCGATTTGTTGCGAGGTGTTTTGGGCAATTTGGAAAAATGTGTGGCATTGCGCCGTTCGTCAACTTCCAGTTGATTCTGGGAAGGCCAAACCGGTGCTCCATCCATGACGAAGTGGTTTGCCTTCACAATGTCCTCTTCGCTAAAATGTGCTTCACAAACTCTGCAAGAGGCTTTCAGCTTTCTGTCGGAACTTGGAATTGACCTACCCCATTTTTTCAGCAACCCCGGTTCAGTTGGAGGCGAAAAAAACCCATCTTCAATGCATTTCCACGACCTGCAGTTTGGCACAAAACACGTCGGCATTTGTGCAGAACACAGTAAAATTTGTTCCACGGACGGCAACGATCGTCATTATCAACACAACAAGAAGATACAAACGATGGCTTCGAAATCCAAATCACAGCATCCAAAAACCAAACGACAATGCGCACAGCCACAGGTGTCTCGCTTCTCGTCCTGTCTGGATGCCCCGAGAATCGGATGAGTTGAAGCTGGAAACAGCAGTGGCGCCACGCGAAGCAGTAGTTCCGAAAAAATCCGCAGCTACTAAAATTGCCCAATCTGGACAATGCTTTTGAGAGGAGAGAGACTCCACTTCCCCTTTAAGGCGCTTTGCCACGAGTAACATGCACTGAATATGTGTGTCAGTGTTATTCTTGAGCACACTGAAACAGTGTGGATGTATTTTTAAAGTATTCCACATGTTTCAGTTTTCAGACCTGATAGGTACAGGACTGACTGCAGTTTTTCATATGGTTTATTACCGACAGGCACATTGTGATACAATGCTGCTTGATATAAATGCTTGAGATCGAAACAATGTAACTCTAGAAATACCAGTTTTTATGGCGATATATTTGTTTGCAGCCAAACATACTAGAGAACTTTGGATATTGCGAGTGAATCCACTAAAAAGATTTATGGTAAGACAATCTGGAGTACAGTGTGATGCTGTTGCCGGGATGCTGAAAGGAAATGCAACACATTTCACCAAAAATTGATTGCTAAATTTGAATGTGCTTCGACGTGTTATCTCATTGCTTTTACATTTTTCGATATTCAGAAGGCAATCATGTCACTTTCTCTGAGTGTTCCAAAATAACAGCTGATGTGCTAAACGGCAAGAATCTGCACCATCATAATAAAGAACTGCCTTGTTAATCACACCAACGTGTTGAGACAAGAATAAAACACACACCCGCTCACATTTGGTTTCTGGAAATTTCGAAGTTAGGCGGTTTATCGCATATTGCAGTCTCATCATTGCTATCAGACTGTTACCTGTGCCCAATATCATCTGGCTGCTCATGGTTAAAAACCTTTATTTTGGTTGCAGTGTCCAAGAAGAAAAACTACACCCAGATTAAAACCTGCGAGGAATTACTGCAACCGATGCTAGATAATATCACTTCTAACAGTGGGAGAAATCCTCAAGGTAATCGAATAATCGTGTCTAATTTTTATATTTTTCCAATATCATGGCAAAACACTTACCTTTAAAATAAACTATCTGATTTCAAAACACGTCAGAAAAATTAAATATCAAATCAGCATATCAGGTACGTAAGTAATAGGACAACCAGTGATGCAGTTTATTGTTGCAATAAAATATTGCATATTATCTAGATGCACTAGATGATTTTAGATATTATCTAGATGATTATCTAGATTATCTAGATATTATCTAGATATATGATCCAGATGATTTATCTAGATGTACATCAATTATACACTCTTTAAATCTCAAAATTCAAATGCAGCAATTTTATTGCAGAATCAGCCAATAATTACTTGCATCGCTAGAATCGTGAGTCTCTTTCCGACATCACTAAAATTGGCAGCGGCAATTTTACTATTCTTCACTCACGTCACTTCGATTACCGGTTTTAACGGCGAATTTCCAGAATAGCAAAATATTCCAGTGTAGTAGTTCTTGCTGTGCATCAGTAATGCTCTGGATTTTTTGTTCTGAGACCAGGACAACGCCAAGAAACTGCATTTGTACGTTTTTTCGAAGCCTTGTAATACTGTATTGATTTTACCGCTGCCTATCCACAGTATACTGTTTGGTTTTTATTGTTATTTTTTGTCAATAATTTCAATACGATGTATTTGGAAAAATCGGCATTCCCATCTCAGTTTTTAGCACAAATGTTTGCGCAAAAAGAAAAAATGATGGGATTCTTTTCGCCAATAGGAAAAGAATATAAAGCCTATGGCTTCTACACGTGCTGCATATTTTTCTTACAGTTGAAAAATTTTATGGCTATCAATAGCAAAAAAGTTTAGTGATTGCTAGAAAATTTCCAGTGATTCTTGATTCTTCTCCACACTTTCTAAATCATTCAGCGTCGATACTTTCTCAGATCGCATGCTGCAAGCTGAGTCTAGTTTTCTTTGTAAATAAAGTGAACGAAAAACAATTTTCGGTCACGAATAATCGATGGTGATGCAGAAAACCCTTGTCTTTTTCTCGCCGAGATTCTCACGGTAGTGTTTCATGAAAACATGCAGTTTTCAGGATATATTCCGGTAATGCTGGGGCATATCTGGATTTGAAAAATGGAAAACTCGCATTTAACTCAGTTAAAAACATATTTCAATGATCAAAAGTTTGCATTTGATAAACAATTCCCAGATTTCTCTTTTCAAATGTCGGATGTGAGCTTTCTATCCAAACGTTTTCTGACCTCAAATCAATGTTGATGGAAAACTGCAGATAGCATCAATAACGACAGAACAGAAAGTAACAGTATGGTCACGAATGTTAACAGACAAGGCGACGTTATTCCGCTAAATTTACTAAGCCCAACAGGTTCAGCAAGTGTTAAAACCGCTGTCAGTTCTGTGGCAGAATGTCTGGTATTATCTTTAACTCGACGCAAGTTGGTTTTATTCTGGAATGTCCTTTTTTATGTTGTGGAGTCTAAATGGCGTATTCAAATCTTTTATCGCAGTTCCAGACACTACACCTCACAGTAAAGACACCATATCAGTCCATGCAAGCAAGTAGCAACACAAACGTATAGTTCTTAAAAAATACACTGTACATCCAGTCACTTCAACGCATGCATCCGAACAAGGAGTGTAGAAAGGGTTGTTTTTAGAAAAAATCCTTCTCGGAAAAAAAAGAGCACAAAACGTTTTGAACTTCTCTTTTTCGTGGCTCCATTGATGTCTCTCCTGGAATACGTTGTCCCCTGCTTGAAGAGAACTTGTGGGACACAAAAAGCCCTCTTGAGGGAGAACATAGACTTCCGCACAGCGCAAATACCTCCGCTTGCCTTCTCCAGGAGTCATTTTGTGCTCGACATTTCAATGACACACAGAACACAGGCTGCGGTTCATCTTCGGTTGTTTTGAATCGAACAAATAGTGTTGCAGGCTTGGAGATGGTGAGGTTAGGACCGATGTAGCGATTCTAGAGTTCTTAGGTTAGGTCTCGTTCTCTCCTTAAACTTTCAGACACAGAAAAGAAAAAGCATTTCAGAAACACATATGAAATTCCCAATAATTGCTCACTCTGTAAAATTTGTATGCGAATGGCAACGGTCGGTGACCTGCCAGCCAGATAGGGACTTTTTCGTCCGTGGATAAAAAATGTAATTCTCTTCGCCTCAGAGAATTGACACCGGTTTTATACAAATTCCTGGAAATCCCATCGAAACACATTGGATTCACTGATCTTCTGGTTTTATTTTTCCAATACTTTGACTTGGAATCTAGTGTTCCCAAAGCGTTCCGATGCTAACAGATAGCTCTGTGGATCCGAATCGACGAATCACCATTTTCCTGCTAAATAAGATATTTGTTGGATATGGCTGCTGAATGACGCAAGGTCTTTCCAGGCTCACGTACATAATTTCCAAATTAGAACTGTTGATATTACGTACGTCATGTTCCAATACACATGAATCCACATTTCGTTTTTCGCCGAAAACAGAGTTTCAAAGTTCTTCCCTTGGATTTCCACCGCCATTGGTATATATATGTTTTGGGCGACACAGAGGGTAACTACAGTGTATATTTTCATTCTTATCCACATTCCAGCTAAAGTTGCATAAAAATTTGATTTCATTCACGTTAATCTATCTCATTTCTGATCTGTATTTTGTGCGTGATGTATTTATTTTATTTGATGCTAGTCATACAGAATGTGACAATGATGTGGACAATTCTTGTCAAATTTGTCGACCACAATGTGCGAAGACCCGTGAAACGTAAAAAAACCCGAGCCCTTAAAACAAAGTTGAGTCGATATAACCAGACGCAGAACCACATAATACGGTTCCGTATTTGACACCACGTGTTGAAATTTGATATTTTCCAAATAGGACCTGTTCTTGCCAAAACTGTCGAAGTTCCGTATACGGCTGTGCCTGGCCTCGTTATACCAAGTCCAGCTCTTAATCCAGAAGGTATGAATTTACCAGTTTTAGTCTGTCACGGGGGGGTTTGTCTCGGGGTTTTACTTGGGTTGGCACTCTGAACCTCTTTAGTCACAGCGATCCGAATTCCTTGGACGGATCAAGCACACATCAGTAACGAAAACGGGATTTCTTCTACTGCATAGATACTTGAGCAGTTTACTCACAACTGGGATAACGATAACACATTAAGACTTAATAATAACAATGTTCGAATATAACGGTGACTTCACAAATCAATAGAGTCCAATCCAAAGTCTGTCCCTTTGGTCACGCAACATTTTTTGCTACGATGCACCGCTTTTGCCGATCGAAACTCGGGAAATACTTTGGATGTCTCGGCGGGATTGAAACCACTTCTATCTTCGGGGTATCACGAGCGACTGACTATGGATCGGTTTTGACAATTTTCTCGAGAACAAAATCTAACTTTGACGCGGAAGGTTTTATGGACCTTGGTTGTTTTCGAACCCAGAATGTGACAAAAAATAAAAGAAAAGAAGGAAATGCAATGAAACATCAGCGAAAAATAACAACACAAATGAATGAAAATTAGGCCGAAATGATTGCGCGAAGTCCTTGAAATGAGCTAAATGTGCCCGTCTGAACCACCCACAAAAACGCCATCCAGCGGTAGCCCCCTCATGCCTCCCTACGACAAGGAAACGGTCCCCGGCGAACAAATATAAGAATGAATGACTTAAATGAATGAAAATACATAAAAACATGGATTTTTGGAATGCAAACTGCAAAATACCAATGGGAAGATTTTACGACAATGTTTAAAACGTGTTTTTAAATTGACGTTTCTTCTGCCAGGCTGCCAAACTCCGTTCCGAATAAAGATGCACTTAAAATACAGGCCTAGAAAAAGAAGGAATAAAAACTTTTAAATCTATGCAGCTCGTCTACGTTACAAGTTGTTGATATTGTTGTTTATTTTTCACTTGAAGGTGGTCTTACGCCGGAATTAGTGAATATCACCGCGCAAAATTTATTGTGAAACGAGGTTTAAATCTATAGCTTCAGGTAAATGGAATTTGCTCTTCGGAAGCTATTCATCATCTGTGAAACAACAAGAGAACTGAAAAGCAGACACCGCTGGTTTTGATTGACAGGTCTTCATGCCTCTTACTTTACAAGCAAATTTTAAATTACACGATGGAATCTTTGGTAGGAAAGAGTGAGCATCAAAGAGGACGAGGTCAATTCATCCTCCAAATTGTGACCGAAACATCGAGAAATGACGATACGGCAAATTACTCGAGTGAACTCTTTTGTGAACGCGGATCTCGCTTAATCAACCTATTTCTTGATAGCTCTCAGTAACTCACGGTGCAATTTATTTGAAGTTTTGCCCAAACACCCCCAACACATCCCCGAAAATTCCGAGGTAGTCCAATACTTTTATGAGCCATTTAAAAGATTCTCATTTTGCAGATTTCGCAAATTCTACAAAATTTTATCGCTTTTCTAAAACGTACCATCATCGCGCATTGAAATGCCCATAGAAGGTCTTCAAGATGGTCAAGCTTAATGATTGAGGTTCACTATGAAAATGGTTAATACGAATATTGATCCCATCATGAACTTTTTATTCCAATGGGACCAGCAATTGTCAGAGCATATTCAAATGTACAGCACCCCACGTTATCGCTTTTCCACAATATCAGCTCAGCTCGCGGGCCAAGTAGAAAGTTCCCTGATGGAGTAGCAGAAACGAAGTGAGGAGATGAAGAAAACAAAAAAAAAATTGAAGGAAATCGATCTTTGAACACTGTTTTTAGTTTTTCAGTCCGAAGTTACCTTCAGGTACGACAAGTCTCCATTATTCCCGGAGAACCTTATTTCACTTGGTAACAATAGGCGAAGCACACCGGCTGATCATATTTCTAAGAAACTTCTGTTGACATTCACTAACCAACCGTATTCTGAAAAAAAATGTTAAATTAAGAAGCAATTACCAGCAATAGTCAATGAATTGGAAAGTTGAAAAAATATTTTCGGCAATTGTGGTTATAACGCATTATCCGGAAATGGGATGGTTGAAAATTTCGTCTATCTATCTGAACACGTTGACATGCAGGTTAAAATACAGCGTGTCCCGTAAATCAACCACCTGAATTTCACAATATATTCCCCAGAACCAATCAAATCGAAATTAGTCAGGGAAAAAAGTGATCCGATCCCCCATTACTGAGTTGTGCCCCCCAAAACCCCCAAAATGGACCCTTTTGGGTATTCATGGGGCAGGTAAGATTTCATCGTAGAACTGTCAACTTTTCAGGACAGGTTCCATGAAATGAGTAAACATAAAATGTTCAGTGTCGAAAAAAACAGTCCGAGCCTCCAATTCCACGCAGTGCCCCCCAAAAAATCCAAAAACCCAATTTGGGATCTTCGCATAAACGCCATTTTTCGAAGCCGGATTCCCAAAGATACACGGAACAAAACACGTTCACAGGAAAAAAGTCCTACACCCTCCATTTCCAGGCAGTAGTTACTCAAAAACCGCTGAAAAGCTACTCGTTCTCAGGGGTTACGGGTGTTGCCATGGTAACGCACAATGTTACCATAGTAACACCAGTAAGAACGAGAAGCTTTTTAGCGGTTTTTGAGTTACTACTGCGTGGAAATGGAGGGTCGTAGGACTTTTTTCATCTGAATATTTTTTGTTCCGGATATCCTCGGTAATCTGCCTTCGAAAAATGGATTATATGCGATAACCCACAATCTCCACATCTCAGTTTCCCCTAAAACAACTCCAAATTGGTTTTTTAATTTTTTGGGGGGCCCTGCGTGGAATTGGAGGCTCGGACGGTTTTGCGTCACTGAACATTTTTTGTTTTACTAGTTTCCTAGAACCTGTCCTGACACTTTGACAGTTGTACGATGAAACCTTACCTCCCCCATGAATACCCCAATAGGGTCCATTTTGGGGGGTTTTTGAGGGAGATATAACTAAGTAAAGAGGGGTCGGATCACACTTGGTGGTATGGTCATTGAGAATCTGTTCCGATATTTTGGGGCGTTGATTTACGGGTCAACCAGTATATTCTAATCTCACGACATCACTTGTGCATTGCGTAAAGTATCTTTTTTGTTAAACTGCACTTCCTTTAACCAGGGTAATGGCATCTACGAGTTTATTATTTGTAAAGTTGTTTAAAAACCGGATTCCTATACACATCGGTTGAATTACGATTAAGTGTTCAATTTACAGTGGAACTCATATGTGGAGCTCAGACACTTTCGATGAATATTTTTGAAAGTATAAGTTTACCGATAGCCGGAAACACTTTGCAGCTTCTCTCCCGGGTGGAAACTACCATTAACGATGTAAATATTGCAAACGTGCAACTGTCACGAGAGAAAGTTTGGCATGGACTGAGATATTAAACTAAAAACTTTAATTGATCAGCTAACAATCCCATTCAAAATTTAAATCCTGCAGCATTCGTTCGGGAATATAAAGATATGCCTGGTAACTGACTAACGGTGAATTTTTAATAAGTGAATTACTCAATAATTGAATTGTTACAACATCAATCTCTGAGTCCATATTTCGATATTGGCCATAGAAAGGAAAAAGTGATAAATATAATCCCAAAGATTTCTGATTTTTGTTCAACACTGGATAAATCTCAAGTAAAATTTCGCAGATGAAACCAAAATAGCTTTGGAGAACGTTTTTCAATTTCAATGAATTACTGGCAAAAGAATCTGGACAGCATTTTTCAAACGTAAATAAAGTGCCCGTGTTCGTATATCATTTCCAAGACAAGCATTGCGAATCCCAGGACAACATAGGTAATCTCTTGCTTTCTTTGTTTTCAAGGTAACAGCTTAGCTACTACCATTCAATCACCGGCAGCAAATATTTTCCAGTCTTTACAGACGGATTCAGGTGGTACGTGTAAATAAATTAGCGACTCACAATTTCATTTCGTTAATATTGGAGGATATAGAATATCACCATGGAGAGAACTTCTTTTCTTTTCCCATCTGCGGTAACAGTAGAATGACTTCAACAATGGGCAGATTAATTCCGCTAACTCTGTACTACATGTATTTTATGACCAAATATTTTTCCGGATTTTGCGAACATCAAAAGGAGAATTCTTTCTACGAAGTACTTTGACTGTGCAGTGAGACACTTGCCCGGACTACTTTCGAAAATATCCAATATTGCATCACTGCAGCAGGAATTTCTTTTCTTTCATTTTATGTGCTCAAAGTTCATCCTCCATGGTCTGACTATCATGCATTGGGAACGTTAAAAAACTAAAGACAAAGATCAAAAAAATAATTCTGTTGTAGACAAAGTAAATTTGTTCAATTTTTTGTTCCATGTAGAAAAGGTCGAATGACCCAGGCGGTAAAATAATTTTGGTCTCTAAGTTAACTTGATAAAAGAAAGGCGTTTCCATTCAGAATATGTTTTAAGCGCAGGTTTATCGAACGTAAACCCCCTCGGAATACTTTCTGATAAAGGTCCATGACACAAGTTATTTGCAAGTTATTTACAAAAAGACACCATGTGTTACAAAATTGCTCTTAAAAGCATTACTCTATCAGTCATATGTCAAAAACGTTTCTCAAACGGAAAACTCTGAACTGTAGAATCCGCTATCCTTATGAATAGATTTTGATCTTGCTCAAAAATATTGTGTAAGTTAAGGGTTACGCATATACAGAATACGATGTGGTTTTCCAGGATCGACGGGTGTTGCATTAAACTTTATACCTTGCACCTTCTCGGGTATCGAGTGTAGCTTTACGAGGATACTTTATGATCAGTAATGGCCTCTGCAGTATGCATTTTCAAGCAACATACGATGTGCGATCAAAACGTTCTAGGACTGTGGCGATTTCTTGGTTTTTAGTTAATGCTAGTTGTTTTTTGTTTTTGAACAAGCTTCTTTGTTCTTTTGGGGCCCAGCAGACCAATTTTGGCTTCTCTGTGTATGGTGGATGGCCACTGCTGGACCAGGAGAATTTGGTCGTTTTGGACACTGGCCGAAATTCGGTTCTTCACAGACAAAGAACAGAAAACATCAGTGGTTTGGTTTTTGATAGGTCGCGGAGAAAAGGGGGCCGACATCCATCCGCCACTGATCGAAGTTTGAGGGGATGATTCCCTGGCCCGCAGCAGGGGTTTCAAGTGGGTTGCTGTTTTTAAGAGGTGTAGGGAGAGTGTTATAGACACCCTCCACAGCTGCTGGCTGACTACATTTGCAACTGAAGAAAAAATCGGGTGTCTGAAGGAGCTCGTCAAGGACGATCCTCGGGAATTGATCTGTAGGATGTTGCAGTGGCCGTTGACATTTAGGGCAGTCTAGGCGAAGGTGTCATCACAGTGCACTTCTTCCAAGAATTTCCTTGGAATAACTGCTCGCTGCAATTGCTGTCTCAACCATGACAATGCACCACACTCAAGGACACTTCTGCCTGGAGAAGTTCACAGAAACAGAAATCAAAATCCTTCTGGCTGTTCGCCAACCTCAAGGATACTCTCCAAGTCCAAATTTATCTATCAAATTCTGCTCTTAATTATGCCGTTTATCAGTTGTCTAGGAGGACTCAGCCTAAATCCCTCTAAGGGTGCACAAACGATTGGGAGAAATGGTGGCTTACATGAATGAAAAAAGAGGAAGATTGAGCCTAAAAATAAAACCAGAAACGGGTCTCTGAACTGCCTAGCTTGTCCCACAAACAAGGCAGTCCTGGACGTTTTTGATCGACCTGCGAACATTGCAGCGAAATGCTCTTTCTATGCTGAAGGTGACAGAGCATAATGCATAGTTCAACCCCCAATTCCAGTAAATTTCCTTTTTCGAAGACGACAAGACAAAATGTCATAGATGCAAAATTATTTTCAAATTAAACGGTTATAAATTAACTAAGTAGAGATGACACAGTGAAGAAACTGGCGGGAGAACGGTGCCCGAAAATTTGATATTTCACATACACATGCAGCGAAGTATTTCAGCATGGATTTTTGCATTTTGTTACCGTTCAGGGTGGGCCACAATTCCCGCCACAAATGCGATTTTGTGGTCTTTACCTTTTTGATCTCGTTTTTCTGCAGTTGGGCAAGCGCAATGGCTGACAGCGTCGCCTTACAATTGAAGAGCCTCTATTGGGAGCAGCGTACTGTCCAAGAGAGGGTGCATTGTCATCAGTATTGGAGAGACATAAGAAAAACAATTTATGCACCTTTCAAAAAGGCAGCTCTCATGTAGAAGAACTTCAAGAAGTGGGAGAGGGAACTTGTTGAGACTAGCTCTTTGGTGGACGCCAAGCGGTCTGGCCGGCCTGTAAGTCGTAAGTCGCCGGACAGCACTTCCGGCTGTATGAGCCTCCGTGCTTCGTTCTCCGACCGAGTCCACATGCAAACAAGCAGCTAAGCTCTGATCTTCACATGAGACCCGTCAAGCCGTGCATGGTCAACGAGCCTTCTGATCCTGAACTTGCTAACCATCAGCAAACTTGCCAGGCCGTGCTGAATGTACTGGACCACTAACACCAAAAAGTAAAATTACTGTTTCTGTAGTATAATTTTGTGGAGGAATGTATGGCCCACCCTGTATATGTTTTTATTGGCAAAATAAAAAAAGCAGAAGAATACAATCGAATTCAATCCATTGTCATGTAGATTGTTACAGAGACTTCATTTAGCTTGTTTTTTCTTCAAAGGTGATGGCTCAACTTCTGCAAATCAAACACCCGAACCTATCAACCTTCTGAAATTGCCGACTTCTCAAACATGTATTGTTCATTTTAGTATTTACTTTCAAAATCAATGGATTTAAGTAACTTAATCCGTTCTGTAACGGCAGGAATTTCAGCAAAGTTCCGGAGGGGTACTTGGAAAGCCATTAATGAAATAATCACAACATTTATCGACAAGAACGGACTCCTTTTCATATTTTATCGGACACGAATATAGAAATTGACTTTTCGCACTGCAAACCTACTGAAGAGAGATGAGAATAAAAAGATTTACGGATAAGATGTATCTTACACAATATCACCAACAGTGGATGTCTTTTCGAAATTGATTCATTTTTAATTGACTTTTTTTGAAAGAAACATCTTCTCTCTCAGCTCACTCAAATCGTTTCGGATGTGTGACACTGGTCCCAGCAATTCTATATCACACGAATGAAACTTTTAAATATAACGTTTTGAGTAAAATGTTTCAATAAACATCGGCGCAGCATTTATAAACTTTCACGGCTGATGCGCTGTAGACAGACAATGTCACTGAAGTCAATGTACTCTTATTTACTCATTTCTGGTTCTTGTTATTTCTTGGCAATATGACATTCGATAAACAAGAATTTAAATGGAGTCTCCAGGTGTATTGAAAAAGGTATATGACAAACACCGATACTCTAGAGAGGTCATACTTCTCTGTGCTTGCAAGACATTTCAAACTGTGGCTTTCACCTTTAAAAATGAGTTTAGTTTTACGGTTGAAGTAATTGATAAAGAATATGCTGCGGGATCATAACAACCACTAGAACGTCTTTCAATAGGAACGGATCCAATACGGTTGAATGGCATACCAGGACTGCATGATAAGGGAAATACACGCATTACTTTCGCTGCCTGGGTTCGTCGTAATGTTTAGCTGGTTTCATGGAGGAATAATATTTCCTAAAAATTTTACGAACACATTACAGATTTCGATCAGCATCAACAATCTTAACTTGCATGAGATTTGGCCTTTCCACCAAGGATACTTCGATAAAGCTATCTGAATTAGACAGCAGACTTGATGTACTGACAGCAAAGCGAACGCTTCCTCAGAGGCTGAGACGACTCAATTGATTGGCGTTGCGTGCTTATTCTTTGCGCTCCTTTTTTCATATACGTGTATACACTACTTTTGATCACTTATTTCAGTTTCCTATACGGACTTCTTTAATCAGCATCTATTTGATAATTCGGTATATAATGAAATCTTTGCTGATCAGCAATCACTTGATAATTCGGAGCTAGCACCAGCAACAGAACTACAAGGTAAATTATATGCTTTTGGTCATCTAGATTTGCATAAGGTTGCTTTCTAAATCGCACGTTTTAACAAGATTTTTGCCCAAAAATCATAAATCCTGGGAGCGTCTATAAATAATGAACACCTATATTTGCAGCAGGAAGTCCTGGATACTACCGACTGTTATTAATTTACGATTGCGAAAAAGATTAAGATTACCAAGATTGTTCAAACAAATTTAGAAAACATGTGGGTAACACTGCCGCCTTTCACACACATCATCAAGGATGGCACGTCAGTTTTGTCGTTTAGGGATATCGTCTTTGTTGTGTGTTTTCTTGTGTAATTCCCGCCGAAAGTCGAAGAACTGTTTACTATCTTTGTTGAACAGCCGACAACGATGCGGATTCTTCTCACAAGTTTCTTATTTATGGCTCTGAAGTCTCAAATGTGGTGTCACAATGGCACATCATTGTGAAGCAAGGCGCAATTGTTAACACCACTCATCCGCTATGATAACCGCTCGCAGACGTTTTGCTGTCATTGCCGGAAACAATAAAGTTTCATGCAGTATCGCATTGTCCAGATATAAGCTCGTATAAGAAAGTAGGTATCACGCAGAACTATCGTGGGACAACTTCCTGCGGGAAAATGTTCTATGTTTTAATGTTTGATATAATTAATAATAGATATATGTGTGTGGATATGCATTCCACAATCTGTAAAACATTTTAAACAGCTGTGAAAATTGTACATAATACTTTTAGTCGACTGCATATATAAGCATTATTCTTAAAAGCCATGGAATGGTTGAACGCTTTAATTAGGTCCAAACATCGATTTTTCGAAAAACAATTTACAAAGTGGCGGCGTTTTAATTCATCTGATATCCAATCTAGAGCAGTGGTTCGATTTAAATGCATTCCCGTCTTGCCTGTTATATGATTCGGTTAAACTTTATTTTGAGAAATTTGAGAAGTTTATTTTTGTATTGATATCAAGAGTTCATAAGCAATACGTTACAAGTTTCTCTTAGCGACTGCTGAAGGTTTATGCTCGTGTATATCTGACAGCAGATGTATCAAAGTTTCTACGCTCACAAATATGCTGAAGGTTTATGCTCGTGTATATCTGACAACAGATGTATCAAAGTTTCTACGCTCAAAAATATGCTGAAGGTTTATGCTCGTGTTATCTGACAACAGATGTATCAAAGTTTCTACGCCCACAAATTGACACTGACATCAAAACGACTGTTTCGTTCCGCTTGCCTGTTTAACATGTTGTCTTCCGCGTTTTAGGCAGGAACGTGCTCCATTGGAGCAGTCTGCTGGATCTTGGGAATCATCATCTTCGCAAATTAGAAAGTGCATTATATTCACAAATTTAATGATTGCCACTTGCCAATATCAGCTTTATCACATTATTATGTGGGCAAGATTTTTCTGCCAAGTGAGAGAGCAATTTTAAGTCATGCGCTTTCATTAGCGGTCGGAAAACACCCAAAGACTAGACAGTAATGGTCTATTACTTAACTTAATGAACTCTAGGCCCCGGATTCATTACACTGTACTCAGCATGTCAACAATGATGGATTACTTTGTGATATGAAACTAAAGGATTTATATTTCTGCCATACCTTGAACTGCTAGCAACCAATCTAATTTGTACTCCA
Organism: Sinentomon sp. SZTP_YWyxl; assembly: GCA_030068105.1. NCBI lineage: Eukaryota > Metazoa > Arthropoda > Protura > Sinentomata > Sinentomidae > Sinentomon > Sinentomon sp. SZTP_YWyxl. The sequence goes on from JASGXE010005397.1 coordinate 19,162, forward strand.
TTGTCGTGTAGCATCAGAAAGTAAACAAAAATGTTACTCTGCGAATCGTCGTTGGCCATTTCGTGGTTGGCCATTTTGCACTGTCCATACCAATGTCTGATCCAACGTCACCGCCACCGCTTATCCGTACACGCTTGTAGAAATCACAGATTTTTGTTGTTCTGAAGGGATCAACCTCGAATACTATCGCCACTATCACGACACCTCTAAAAACCCAAAAAAAAATCAGACTTGAAAATGAGAGTCGCCGTTGTGTAAGAGCGGATTTCCTGCAGGCAAAAGAGTTGCTCAAATGGATCCATTTCAAGACGTGAATTTTTTTGACAATCTCAAATATATTTTGGTACTAACTTAATCTCCGCGTACACGCCTTACTGTAAATGATAAAACACATCCAATTGCATTTGCCAATGTTCCAAGCACCAGCAGCCTTATCCGGGAGGGCGACTCTCAAGCAACCCGATTCTTACTACTCGCCAGATACAGAAAACCGAAGGTGTGTCAAAGTGATATGAAGCAGTAGAATGCCACCAGGTTTGTGTATTGTAGCAAAGAAGGGTTTCTATAACAAACCGATGTAGGAATCGCATGATTTCGGAGTCTCGCATATTCATCCCATGTTTTTTGTAAAGCAGCATTACGAAGGGCATTTTTCCAGAAGTGGAAAAAAGACTCCATTTATGACGTTTTCTTGCACTCTCGCCCTCCCGGATAAGGCTGCTGGTGCTTGGAACATTGGCAAATGCAATTGGATGTGTTTTATCATTTACAGTAAGGCGTGTACGCGGAGATTAAGTTGATGTACCAAAATATATTTGAGATTGTCAAAAAAATTCACGTCTTGAAATGGATCCATTTGAGCAACTCTTTTGCCTGCAGGAAATCCGCTCTTACACAACGGCGACTCTCATTTTCAAGTCTGATGTTTTTTTAGGGTTTTTAGAGGTGTCGTGATAGTGGCGATAGTATTCGAGGTTGATCCCTTCAGAACAACAAAAATCTGTGATTTCTACAAGCGTGTACGGATAAGCGGTGGCGGATGACGTTGGATCAGACATTGGTATGGACAGTGCAAAATGGCCAACCACGAAATGGCCAACGACGATTCGCAGAGTAACATTTTTGTTTACTTTCTGATGCTACACGACAATGGAGTACAAATTAGATTGGTTGCTAGCAGTTCAAGGTATGGGCAGAAATATAAATCCTTTAGTTTCATATCACAAAGTAATCCATCATTGTTGACATGCTGAGTACAGTGTAATGAATCCGGGGCCTAGAGTTCATTAAGTTAAGTAATAGACCATTACTGTCTAGTTCTGTTGGGTGTTTTCCGACCGCTAATGAAAGCGCATGACTTAAAATTGCTCTCTCACTTGGCAGAAAAATCTTGCCCACATAATAATGTGATAAAGCTGATATTGGCAAGTGTGCAATCATTAAATTTGTGAATATAATGCACTTTCTAATTTGCGAAGATGATGATTCCCAAGATCCAGCTAGACTGCTCCAATGGAGCACGTTCCTGCACTAACAACGCGGAAGACAACATGTTAAACAGGCAAGCGGAACGAACAGCTCGTTTTGATGTCAGTGTCAATTTGTGGGCGTAGAAACTTTGATACATCTGTTGTCAGATATACACGAGCATAAACCTTCAGCATATTTTTGAGCGTAGAAACTTTGATACATCTGTTGTCAGATATACACGAGCATAAACCTTCAGCATATTTGTGAGCGTAGAAACTTTGATACATCTGCTGTCAGATATACACGAGCATAAACCTTCAGCAGTCGCTAAGAGAAACTTGTAACGTATTGCTTATGAACTCTTAGATATTCAATACAATAAATAAACTTCTCAAACTTCTCAAAATAAAGTTTAACCGAATCATATAACAGGCAAGACGGGAATGCATTTAAATATCGAACCACTGCTCTAGATTGGATATCAGATGAATTAAAACGCCGCCACTTTGTAAATTGTTTTTCGAAAAATCGATGTTTGGACCTAATTAAAGTCGTTCAACCATTCCATGTGCTTTTAAGAATAATGCTTATATATGCAGTCGACTAAAAGTATTATGTACAATTTTCACAGCTGTTTAAAATGTTTTACAGATTGTGGAATGCATATCCACACACATATATCTATCTATTAATTATATCAAACATTAAAACATAGAACATTTTCCCGCAGGAAGTTGTCCCACGATAGTTCTGCGTGATACCTACTTTCTTATACGAGCTCTATATCTGGACAATGCGATACTGCATGAAACTTTATTGTTTCCGGCAATGACAGCAAAACGTCCTGCGAGCGGTGTATCATAGCGGATGAGTGGTGTTAACAATTGCGCCTTGCTTCACAATGATGTGCCATTGTGACACCACATTTGAGACTTCAGAGCCATAAATAAGAAACTTGTGAGAAGAATCCGCATCGTTGTCGGCTGTTCAACAAAGATAGTAAACAGTTCTTCGACTTTCGGCGGGAATTACACAAGAAAACACACAACAAAGACGATATCCCTAAACGACAAAACTGACGTGCCATCCTTGATGATGTGTGTGAAAGGCGGCAGTGTTACTCCACATGTTTTCTAAATTTGTTTGAGACAATCTTGGTAATCTTAATCTCTTTTCGCAATCGTAAATTAATAACAGTCGGTAGTATCCAGGACTTCCTGCTGCAAATATAGGTGTTCATTATTTATAGACGCTCCCAGGATTTATGATTTTTGGGCAAAAATCTTGTTAAAACGTGCGATT
>JASGXE010005398.1:0-24253 GCA_030068105.1 Sinentomon sp. SZTP_YWyxl
GAAAATTTAGAAAACTCAGGAAATTTTTATCAGTTTAAAACTGATAAAAAGATAGATAGGTACACTTTTCACATACATTCTATCTGTGTGTCAGTCATCCGTCAGGAAAAAGGAATGCAGTGAGCTTTGCTTTGACTATGTTTTTTCAAACTTAAAAGTGGGTACCATTCACTGCCTTGCCTGGCAGATTGTCATGCATGATACAGCATCAAGCTGTAGTCCCATCATATCATTGTGATATGCTTTTGCAGTTTGCTTTCCATTTATGTTGCACCTATTGGACAAGCCAAAAATACCAATTTATCCAATACCTAGGCCTAACATGGTCTGCAGACATTCGCAAAGGCAAGGGTCCTAGGGGGGTGGTAAGACATCACACGGAAGGGGAGGTCTGTAGGGCGGAGCCCCCCAGCAATTGGGATCTGGGGCGAAGCCCCAGCGGGGTTCCAAGGGGCAGAGCCCCTGGCGGGGGTCTGGGGGGCGGAGCCTCCAGAAGCTGAAGAAATTTTGAAATTTAGACTTCATTTTCGGTGCTGAATTTGTGTTCTTGAGGCCAAATGATGCCGGAGACAGTCGCAGTCCCTTTCTTATCTTTTTGAGTTCTGCTTGTTCAATTAGGAAATACCCTGACTTTTCCCATTTTGTGGAAATTCCCTGACTTTTCCAGAAAGAAAAAATTTCCTGACAATTCCAGGTTTTCCAGAATGGTGGGTCCCTTTGGCTCAAAAAACTGAGAATGAATTTGTTGAAAAATTCATGAAATAAAGGCCAGGGCCCCTCGGATGCTTGAAGTCCAGGGGGCCCTGGGCATCGGGCATCTGGGGGGGGGCTGGCCTTCGGCCAGGGGGACCCCTTCCCCGTATGGGAATGCTCCTGAAATTGATCATGGGGGTGGTTTTTCTTGGAAGGTCCCCTCTAGCCTTTAGGCAAAGGGAACCTAGCAAGGGTCCCCGGGCTCCGACCAGGGGTGGGCCCTGGCCATTGGCCGGGGGGGGGGGGGGTACGGCTGGCCTTCGGCCAGGGGAGGCAACCCCCCTCCCTATGGGAATGCCTGAGTTCTTAGTGTTGGTACTCCGCAACAGTGAATGTCTGGAGATTGGGGCAGGTAAGTTAAGTGTTGGAACAAGGACATACAATGGTAAAATTTGACCAAGATTTCAAGGCTGTTGCCATGTGAGCCTGGGCCAAAGATCATAGCACGTGTTTTCAATCAAGCACAAACTTTTCACCAATCCACGGGGCTCAAATCTGCTCAGCCTATAAAATTGGGTTTTTGATTGTTAATGTCTAAATACCAATCTATACCTTTCACAGGACAGAGGAGGTTTTTAAACTTTTCTGTCATGGCAAAAAATTTAAACAAAAAAATCAGATGGCACAGTGTAGAGGAATGACTACACTGTGCCAGTTTGAAAATGGTGGTGAAAATAAGGGTTATGCTGGAGGAGTGGGAGTTACGTTCATTTCAAATTGAGAAGAGGAATGACTCGGTACTGAATGGTGAAAATAAGGGCTGAGATCGAGGAGTAGGTACCTAGTTGGAGTCACGTAGTTTCATCTCAAAATTTTCCAATCACTTTTCTGTCCAATTTCCAATCTGCAATCTCAAACTTCACATCAAAGTTCTCAAATTTTTTTCACAATATCAAAGTTCTCAAAAAATCTCAAATTTTTCCCATCACTTTTCTGTTAAAATTCCAGTCCCTTTCACAGGAAACAAAATTCATGACAAAAACCAAGCTTTTTGGGGTAATTTGACTAATGTTTTACAAAAAAAAAAAATCTGCAACCCTTTCATGAACCATCAGTGTCTTAAATTTTCACAGGGAGCAATAATTGTTGAAATTTTAAAATGGGTAAGTACCTACCTTCCTCCATTCAAAAATGTTCCAAAAGAGAAAACAGACCAACAAAAAAGACATGACATTCTACAACATAACAGCTCATGAAACGGCTTCCAGCTAAAAAAATTTGCTTGGAAAATGTTTAAACAATCCCAGGGGAAATGTTGAAAAAATGGACAAATGTTGAAATCCAATGGGCAAATGCTGAAAACAATCCAAGGCTTGGCCTACGACAGCGGGGAGAAGGGTCCAGAGGATTTTGACGTCCGCCATAAGGAACAAAAATAGAGGCTTACCACATTGTGCCATAATCAAAGTACCACCCCACTCATGTAGGAGCAAAAATCAAGAGATTAGATAAGTTGTACAAGGCTAATCATAAAATGGAAAAAATTGTTTGGAAAGTTATGCACCATGTCCTTATGCTTTTCCCTCTGCTTTGCAAACGCTGAGCTGAAATCTGCAGTGAATAATACACTGCTCCTTTCTCCCATTGAGATAGGTTTAGTGACTGTCCAGTCCTGCCCTATACCATCTTTTGATTAGGAATCAGAGCCAACAGCTGCACTTTGCTTGCACAGCACATCTCTTCTATTATTCAACAAGACTGGATTCTTGTTACTCAGACTCTGCAGCAGCAGAAGGTAGGTAGAGCAGAAAAAATGCACATTTTTTAACAATATTTGTTGATTCAATAAGGAGAGATAAGGAAACGCGCTAACCTTTACAAGGGAGCAAACAAGACATGCTCGTAAGTGTCTCAAATCTTTCGGAATGGAATCAAGTGACATTCTGATTGTGCTCCAAGATGCAATGGGGTTAAAGAGAGCAGGTAAATAATTGTATACCCTACCTATTAAAAGAAAAAAGTTGGTAGATATGTAACGGTGGATTGAATCGGACGTGCTAATTTTGATCTATCTTTCAATAATTCCTCTAGATGGGTGCGGAGGGGTGAAACTAATAGTTTCATTGGAATGTGTTTCCTTATTTTGATGGAAGATTGGTTGGTGCAAAGAAAAATTTGCATCCATAGCTTCATGCCTGCTGTCCTCTGAGATGGAGATTCTTGAGGTTGATTTGATGATGGAAGGTAGGTAATAGATATACTCGATGAAACCCAGCAGAGATAACTCAGACTTTCATGTCGTGAGGAAGCAGACCGGAGAGAAAAAGTGCAACAAGTGAGAGAAGTGATCATCCCAGCACAAGGGGAAAGATCTGTTGGTTGGACACAATTCACAGTGTTTCAAAGTAAAAGCGTTAAGTGGTGAAAAGTGAAGGTGAATTGTCAATTGGAGTCCCAATTCCAGGATATATAATTTAAGGAACTTGAACTGATCTTGTTCTTTGGTTGACACAAGAAGTTGGAGATTATGAAAAGGAGAAGTGTTTCATTATGATGTTTAATGGAAAAGATATTGTTTTCTGAATGCTGTTTTGTACATCACCACGATAATTTACCATTATTTATTTGTTTGTTTATTAAAAAACAGGTTGGATGTGATTTTCCTGAAGGAAAAGGAAACAAAGCCCTCCAAGGAAACTGAGGAAAGAGTACGGCAGTCGAGTCACGTTACAGATAAGCAAAGTCCAAAGCTAAAGAAAAGCAGGCATCTCAAAAAGGGGCAGTCATTAAAACACTGTTTTTTATACTGCAGGCCAATTATGTGAATATGGACAACATACCAACTTTTAAACATGTTTGTGAACTTGAATTTTACACTGATCTTTTGAAAATGGTTGTTCGTTTTGGCCGTTAGTTTTGTGAGCTTTGGCCAACTTGCAACTTTGACTTTCGGCCAAACGAAAGAACCAGTTCGACCTTCTTAAAGGTAGGAAGGAAGGTAGGACAATCATTCAATAACTCCAAGTTCTTTGGACATATACAGGGTGTTTCATAAGTCACGCACCAATGGGGATATGAGACGAATTTGGTATTTTTTGGTGTTGCTTGCCTGATCACGGCGTGTCGGGCATTTGCTTCAGCGCGACGAAGCCACCTTCATGTTGGATGGGAAGGGAACCGCCATAACTGTCGGAACTGGGCCACCGAAAATCAATGGCAGTTCCGTGAGGGACACACCCAGCACCAACAGAAACTAAATGTCTGGGCAGGAATTTTAGGTTTTAGGTACGAATATCGTTGGGCCATTCTTCATTGAAGGAAATCTCAATGACCACTCCTGGGCACGTCCCTCCCACCATGCAAACTGTCATGTTTCAACAGTACGGTGGCCCAGCTCACTATGCTGCAGCCATTCCAACGTACCGGGACCACCCTTCCGAGGGCGATGGATTGCCCGTTCACCCCATCTTTGGCCTGTGGACTTCTGGGGTGGGGACATCTTAAATCCAAAGTTTATGCTACACAACACAGCCACCAAGCACAGCCCAACTACAAGAATGGATCGCGCCAACGAAATCGCCTTTATCAGGCCAGAACACCTTGAACATGCCAATCAAACCCCAACACCCATCTGCCAATCAAATGGAAACATGCTTTCGTTTGTCCAATACCAAAAAAAGGTGATAAGAAGTTTGCACGGTCTTATCGGCCAATTAGTCTGACCAGTATGTGTTGTAAACTCATGGAGCATATTATAAATGACTATCTTGTTAATTTCTTGGAAAGAAAAGGAATCATTAAGCCAAATCAGCATGGCTTTCGAAATGGGTTTTCCTGTGAGACTCAATTGGTAATTTTTTCCCAAACCATCTCCATGGTGCTTGATAGAGGAGGACAGATAGATGTTGTGTTTATCGATTTTGAAAAGGCTTTTGACCTAGTCCCACATGCTGCATTGGTATCGAAGTTGAAGTCTATAGATTTTGATGATGTTTTGGTTAACTGGATAGCAGATTTCCTTGATCGTCGCGCCCAGCAGGTTAGGATAAGCAATACCTTTTCTAATGTTGGAAAAGTGACCTCTGGAGTTCCACAGGGGAGCGTCCTTGGTCCAACCCTCTTCTCTCTCTATATTAATGACCTGCCGGATAGTTTAGTTTGCAAGTCATTTCTTTTTGCTGATGACTGTGCTGTTATGAGGGAAATTACCTCACCTGATGACGTGCGTTCCCTCAATGATGATTTGTATAAGATTGAGCAGTGGTGTGCCAACTGGGGGATGCGGCTAAATGTTGAGAAGTGTGTGGTGGTTTCTTTTACTAGGAAAACATCCCCTCTTATTGGAAAATACGGCATCGCAAATTTTGACTTGCCTTTAGCAGACAGTGTAACTTACTTAGGTGTTACTTTCACAAAAACTTTGAGTTGGAGTAAACATATTGAAAATGTTGTTGGTAAAGCAAACTCGGCACTATTTTTTGTCAGGCGTGCATTTTTTAGGGCGAGCAAAATCGTCAAAGAAAAAGTTTATTTTGCTCTTGTTCGCTCTCTGCTGGAATATGCATCTGCTGCCTGGGATCCCTATCACCTGGTAGAGGTTGAGAAACTTGAGAGGGTGCAAAGACGGGCTGCACGTTTTGTTACTGGTTGCTATTCATTTTCTCGTAGTGTGTCCAATTTGTTGACTGCTCTTGGTTGGGTCTCCTTGGCCAAGCGTAGAAAGGCGTCTAGGTTGGTGGGTCTTTTTAAGGGGCTAAACAACATAGGTGGTTGGTCAAGTATTAAAGAAAGCTTATTACCCCCTGGTTATTTAGGTAGACACGATCACGCATTCAAATTGAGATGTGGACCTGTCTGTAGGGATGTTGGGAAGTTTTCCTTTGTTGCTAGAACAGTGCGAGAGTGGAACTCCCTGGATGCAAGAACCTTTGGAAATGGAAGTAATATCAGTTCAAACACCTTCAGAAGAAATATTCTCTATGGCCCTCTAGATGTCTCATTGTTGCAGGAGCATTGATTCCAAATTTGGTTTAATTTCATTGTGACTTTTTTTGTACGACGAGGCTGTAGAGCCGTATTTTGAGGATGTACCTATGTATTTGTCCTTGTTAATTTGCGCCGGACTGTGTCTTGGCAAATTAATTGTCAATAATTAAAAAAAAACATATCCAGCAGGTGTTCAAAAACCGCCTATACCAGGGTTGAGCATAGGGGGGGGTAGGGGGGGTTACCCCCCGGCCTTCGGCCGAGGTTACCCCCCCCCAGCCTCTTTCCGACGGTACCCTTGGCCGAAGGCCAAGGGTACCGTCGGAAAAAGGTGGGAAAAGAGTCCTGGTGTGTGTGCAGGGCACACACCAGGACTTCAATAGGAGCAACATTGTTTCTTTGTACTTTCTGTTTTGATTCCCCTGCCGGAAAAAGGCTAGGGGGGGCAAACTCTGCCTCTGACGAGGCCACCCCCCCTACCCCCACCCTAGAATGTTGCTGTCAAAGTCCCTCCCGGCGTGTACCCTGAACACACCAGGAAGGACTTCAATAGCAACATTCTGTTTCTTTTGTACCTTCTTCCTTTTTGATTCCCCTGCCGGAAAAAGGCCAGGGGGGGTAACCTCGGCCTTTGGCTCAGGTTACCCCCTATCCTTTTTCCAAGGGTACCTTTCGCCAAAGTCCTCGTGTGTCCTGCACATACCAGGAAGGACTTCAATAGCAACATTCTGTTTCTTTTGTAATTCCTGTTTTGATTCCCCTGCTGGAAAAAGGCAAGGGGGGGGGCAACCTCGACCTTCGGCCGATGTCACCCCCAGCCCTTCTCCGAGGGGACCCTTGGCCGAAGTCCTGGTGTGTGCCCTGCACACCCCAGGACTTCAATAGCTACATTCTGTTTCTTTTGTACTTTCTGTTTTGATTTACAGAAAATGGTAAAATGAAAAAAAACTCATCCAGAAAGTCGTGTCTGACAGTTATTTCCTTGCTCCATCTATTGCGACTGCAAACCCTCCAGGATAAGGAAAAAAAGGACCTGAAATGTCGTAAAATGGCATCTGAGGACCCCTAATTTTTCAAAAAAGCTTCAGCTTTTGGGGGACGCTGTCCCCCAAACCCCCAGCCGGGGGCGCTGCCCCCTGGACCCCCGCTGGGGGGCACAGCCCCCGACCCCCCATGCTGGGTGGCTGCCGACCCCAGACCCCCTGCATTTTCGGTGCCCTACCCCCCGTCATAGACCTCTTTACCCCCCTCTAAGGTACCCTACCTTGCCCATCCCTGGCCTATACCATTGCCTGACTCCAGGAGGAGCCCATTTCGAACAATTACGTTAACACGGCGATTAATAAACAACAGAGAAGCAAGAAGCACACCGACTTTTCAGGGTTAGAACCAAATCCACATTGGTGTGTGACTTCTGAAACACCCTGTATACGAATAGGAATACAGGAACAATTTCAAAGGTCTGTCGAATACGGGGATTATCCAATTTCAACAGGGCTTGATGCAACTTCAAGCCTCGCACAAATACATGACGTTGTGTTGTGATTTTACTCAGCCAGGCATTACAGCCATTGGACTGTGGTATTCCCCATTCATGCATCATTTTTCCCCAGAGCCACACAAACCACGAAACAATACTCAGCATTGAAATGTGGTCGAGATTTGGATGGTTAACGAATGGAATTCCCTTAGTGCAGATGTTTTCGGTGGTGAAAATGACATTGGTGTTGAAACGTTTAGAAGAAATCTTATGCAAGTGGTAACTCCTACTTAAATGTTAGCTCAGTTAAATTGTTGTTCCTGCTCATTGTTTTTCTTTTTCGCTTTCGTTCTGACTAGTGTTCGTAAATTCCCGGGAATTTACTTTTGAGGGACCAATATTCCCGGGATTCCTGGAATATATCCGGGAAAAAAAACAAAAAATATTCCTTTTTCGGTAATTTTGGGAACAAACGAAAATTCCCGGGAATTTTGGGAATATTCCCTCCTTGGGAATTTTGGAAAAATTCCTTGGAATTTTGGGAATATTCCCGGAAATTTTGGGAATATTCACAGGAATATTCCAATTTTTGGGAATATTCCTGGGAATTTAGGGAATAATCCCGTGTTGTTTGTGATTTTCCCGCGGTTACTTCAATTTTTTTCAAACTCAAGTAGTTTGTGGTTGTTGAACAAGATTATCAATATTGCCACTTGCCAGTTTCCAAAATTTTATGAGTCATTTCGCCATCATCCGCAGACCAGATATTTGTTGGAGTGAAGATGCAAAATGTACGAAAGTGCAAAATGCTGCTAATTAATGTGGTGAAAACTCAGCAGGGCTGAGAATTCTGATGGTAATTGCATTTTCTAGAGTAATTCTGATGTGAAAGTGTGAATCTAGAGTTGTGTATTTCAGGGTAAAATGGAGCGATTTTAAACCCATTCCTGGCCTGTTTGCGAATGGCTTTTTGGAATTTCAATTTTCCTTTCTTTCCATCTACGAGTAAATACGAGTCTGTTCCAAAAATCATACCATCTCCACATTTACCTGTTTAGAGAGTTCGTTCAGCGGGAAGATCAAAAGACGGGACTAAACGGGTCGACGGGTAAAAGACGGCCATACATTGCATCATTTGTGCACTTTTGCAAAGAACGTCAGATCGAAAGTGCAATGCGGTGTGTTGCAGGCGGGTCACATCGCGCACGGGAGAAATTTTTTGAAGCAAAAAATTCTCAACAATTTTTTTTTTCAAAAAAATTTCTCAAAATTTTTTTTTCTCAAATAAAAAATCTCGGAAATTTTTTTTCTCACAAATTTCCAAAATTTGTAAAAATTAAAAAATAAAAAATTTCTCCCAAAAATTCAACAAACCATCTTTCCCCAAATCGAAAACAAAGTTCCAGGTGAGGTTAGGTCAGGTTCAGTTAGCTTTAGTAAAAAATTTCTCCAAAAAATTTGCACGGCCTGTCAGCTGTCGCGTGATGAAGACTGATAGGTATAAACAAACGCTGCTTCACAAGAAATATTCGTCATGGAAAAGAAGTTATCCATGAGCAATTTCTCAACACTCATATGCATGTGCTTTTATGAAAATCTCTGGCTCCGCAGAAACCAATTTCGGTAAAGGGCTCGCTGTAACTAAAACCTGTGCAGGCTTTATCCTGGCCCCGGCCATGCCCACCCACATCGGCGAGTGGGGGGGTGGGGCCGGACCTTCAATGCAAAGGATACCTAGAGGAACATCCTCCCCATCTCTCTCAACTGGGACAACAGGCACTGTTGAAGTTTTGCTATGATGGAATCGCCAGAATTGTTTTGTGGAGATTACCTCATTTATGGCCACGGCCAGTCCAAATTTACATTCGAGAGTGTAAAGCTCCCGCTCATGGTCCCTTTGGGCAAGTGAGTACCTATCGCGGAAGAAGACTTGAATCGGTAAAACAATTTCTGAATAATTTCTGCAGATGCAGATACCGCGAGCGGAGACTAGCAGTGAACCACACAGGGAAGGAAAGGCCACCACATCTAATGGCCTGTTTCTTTGGAATAAATTTCTCACGTCACGAAACTGCATCATGCTTTAAATTCAGCCCAGAGCTCATCCAGACTGAGAGCAGAAACTCCAAATCCAACAAAGCAAAATTAAGAAATCCATCCATGGAAATCTTGTCATAAACTTTAATCCTTTGCCTTTGGTACCCAATACCCATACCGCAATAATAAGATTTCCACCTCTGCCCATGTACCCATACAATACGGAAAGCCATACAATATCAACATCTTGCATCATAACATGCAAAAAATCAGCAAGAGTCATGTCGTCTGTCAAATTTCACCAGCAATAACCAAGTCCATTTTAGATGGTTTATGCTGCCGTTGTTGAAATGAATTGCGATTTGTGGAATGCGATTTGCGTAGGCCTACAATGAAAATGAATGACAGAAGAATGAATCATGAATTCAACCAACTTTGAGACCAGGGTTGGATAAAAAACATAAAAAACGTTTTAAACGTTAAAAACATGTTTTTTTGTTTCAAACAGTTTCTGGACCTACCGAAATCTGGACCTACCGCAATCTGGTCCTACCGTAACCTGGTCCTACCGTAATTTGGTCCTACTGTTAATTGGATCGAATGAAATTTGGATCGAATTTTTTCGGGGTGCAAAGAGAAAATAGGACCAGATTACGGTAGGACCAAATAGCAGTAGGACCAGTTCTGTTCCCCCGCTCAAACTTCGAAAAAATAGGTAGGTTAAATCTGGGCCTTTTGAAATGCGCTAAAGGTCGTTTTGCACATTTGGCAGCACGGGTTGCATATATTGTGTTTTCTGCCTAGTCTTAAAAACATGAAACTCTATAGGGCCTATTGCCAGTCCTCTGACCTGACTTCGATACAATATGAAAAAAGATCGTACACCCAGAGAGAAAGGCTCTGAGCTCTGACTGAAGATGCAATCCAATCAATCTGACAAAAATGTCAGATTCTTGGGAATCGGTGTTCCCTTTTTTGCATCATCCCTCTTTTTTCGCTTCACAGCTTAACAGCGGATTGACACATCGAACCTGACTTTCCAACCTAACCTAACCCAACCTAACCTAACTTAACCCAACCTAACCTATGACCATTAACCTCAGCCGAACCTAACCCTTGACCTCCTAACCTAACATCCTTAACCTAACATCTGTTTCGTCTGGGACGAGATTCGGCTGAATTTTTATATTTATTTTTTATTTTAGCAAAAATTCCAAAAAAGTAGTCGATGGAATGACGAGAATCGTCGCCGAAGCTGACTCATATTCAGGACTCAAAAATAGCAAACGACATTCATGGACTGGGACAATTAGAACATTCCAGCCAGACATCATTCTGGTGAAAAAGAATAATTCAGAATAGTTCAGTTCGCTTTTCGCGATCAACCGAAGCAGGAGCGCCGGCCGTTTCTTCCGTGCATTGTTTACGTTATTGGTCTTTACAGCACAATCCGCCACATCGTCTCCTCTGAGCTCTGTTGCCACTTCGACCGTGATGGCAACAACAAACCAGGAAGTCAGATGGTCATGTGCCAAGTGTGTGAGGACTGGTACCAGTATACCACCTAAAGTGATACCTATTAAACAAAGAGTGTGGGATGCATTGTCCTTAGCATTAAATTGGTTTGATTGTAATTTGCTTAAGGTTAACTTTGCAAAATCTGGACCAATCTTTTTTCGTCATGGAAGAGCTGGTTCCTCCCAGATGTTGCCTGTGACTGTTGCTGGTTTCTCTATACCATACATAGACTCCGTAAAGCTGCTCGGTGTTAATATTACGGATAATTTGTGCAGTAAGCCTCACGTAAATATTCTTCTCAAAAAGCTTTCTTTTGGGTTATACTTGCTGAGGTTAGCCCGTGTCAATCTTGATATGGCCTCTGCGATGCTACTTTACCATGCACATTTTGAGTCTCACCTGCATTACTGTGCACTCATCTGGGGGGCGTCTTCTGTTACTACATTAAAACCGATCGCAGTAATCCAGAAAAAAGTGATAAGAATTATTGCTAATTGTTCGTACAATTCACCTACAAAAGATTTATTTAGGAGCCTTAAGCTGCTTAACATTTATCAAGTAGGTAGTTGCTTTCCAAATCCTCGTTCAAGTATTTACTTGGATTCATTGCCCTGGAGGACCGCCATGCTGGCTCAGATATTCCTTTAGGGATCTGGAACATCTTTGGACAGCAAATCGTTACCTTATCACACCTCTTCCACCAGGCAACCATTTTGGAAAATTTTCTCTGCCGTGCATTGGAATCAAGCTTTGGAACTCTCTTCCACCATCCTTTAGAATTCCGGCTAGTATTGGCGACTTTAAAAGTCGCCTGAAAAGACTGATGCATGACGAGCAGGCTTATTTTAAATTTGAGTTTTAGTTCAAGTTTGAGTATCGTGTAGGCTTTCTCAAAAAGAAGGTTCTGAGTTGCTCCTTGAATGATGCACCCACTCACCCTACCTCTTAAGTTTTGCTCAAGGAAGCCATTCTGGCTTTCAAGGTTTTTCTACCATGAAAATTAAATAGGTTCCTTCATCTGACAGGTTTTTTCCCTCCTATTCAATAAAAGCCCTCAATTGGTTGCCAGTTAACTGTGTGAAATTAAAAGAGATGCTTTAGGATGAAATTCTTCTTTATTTTATGAGAATGCTGCATACTTATCTAATAATCTATTTCTTTTTATTTATGATTGGCATAACCACTATCATTGTGGTGAATGTCCCTACCCATTCTTCTAGGAAATTTTTATCAATGGATAATTCACTGGTATTTTCAATATTGCGCTGTCTTGTACGCATATATTCCGGATCTTTGTGTAAGGTGTGCTGTTTTGTGTTTCTACCTGATGGAAATTTTGCATCATCCATGACTGATCTTCAATTGAGAATCGATTCCGTATCACATTCTGACCACTGGATGGAATGGGAGTGGCATTCATTACAAGGTGGGTGGTTTTCTTTTCTTCCTCGTTATCTGTGTATGTGCCGGGAAATATGAGGATGATACCAACATGATTTGTCAATTTTTTTTCCATTGTGTGATTAAAATTTTTTCTTTCCTACTGGCATTCATTGAATGAAAAAATGAAAAAAATATGGGCTGTTGCAAAATAAAATTTGAGCCCAAACAGAAAAAAAGTGCCTAAAAATCCTAGTCCAGGCCAAATTCTACTACTGGGAGTGCCACAATTGCATAGAGAAACGGAGAAAGCTGTATCACATTCTCGCGAGGTTTCCCAGCCTCGAAGCTGACCTGGCAGCTCTGAAACTGGCGGTGCCTCCATCACATCCACCTCCACCAATGTCTTCCATTCCAGCTCCCGTTTCCCCTCCACCGCATTTGCCAGTGCCATCTTACCTCCTACCTTCGCCATCTTGTCCCCACTTGAGCTGGCTGGCTTTATTTCTGTCGGCCAAAAGTCACCCGCAAACCCACGGCTTCCCGCCTCGCAAGCACAGCGCGCTCATTCATCACAGACCCATCTTGAACTCGGCCTTTCTCTGTCCCAACCGCCATCTCATTGCAGCCCGTCTTTTGTGCCCAACAGCTGCCTTTGCTCAACAGGTTCTCCTGGAAGTCGCTCAACTGCCGTTGCATTCTCAAACTTGAGCACAATGATGTCAGCACATGCAGATTCCCAGAAATGTAATGCTAACATTTCTGATGGCCTTGCTGCCTTTGAACATATTCGCATTCCGAAAACGCCATCATTATGAGTAGGCCATAATTACTATACAGGGTGTCCAAAAAGTCACGCACCAATGGACCAATGGCTTGAGGCCAAACGCAATAATTGCTATGACAGTTGCGTTGACCTCCTGTCTGATAATCGTGGAGTCGTCCCAATTACGCGTGGCTTGCTGTCGTTCCTCCTATCTCTTTTCCTTCGTTTTGGCAGGTGAATAGCGCATTTTGTGCACAAGAGTCAGTCAGCTTTTTGACGAGCGTGCTTCTTGCTTGTGTTTTTCGCTTTGCCTGGTCTTGATAGATATTGCCTGCGTTTTCGTTGGTACGGATAGTCGAGATGGTCATGTTGTTTGCTGACCGTAGCAGCGACTCTACGAATTGCAAGAACGAGATGGCTCGCACTTTGAACTCTTGAAATTTAAACCCACAGCCCATTGGTGCGTGACTTTTTGGACACCCTGTATAATGGCCATACTGGTTCATTTTTTCATTGTGGTTTGAGGGTGTTTCCTCATTTTGCCAATTGGCCTGATCTCTATCTCTATCTATTTTATTCCCTTCTTTCACCAAAACAATCAAACAAAACAAAACAAAACAATATTCATGTATTTGGCATGTAGGTAAATAGACCAGGCAGGTTGCTTACAAAGAAATACCGCGCTTGAAATTTGATTTTTTGAAAATTTTTGAAATTTGAAATGAAATTTCCATGAATGTTGAGTTTGAAAGTAACAAGATAACCCATTGCAAGAGATCAGCTTAGCACTTACCAGAAAAAAGACAGAGTGGATGAATTGAAGTATCAGAAGGTATCAGCAGATGAAAGCACCAATCCCTACCAGTCACAAAATTCAATGGCCAATGGGCAATTTTGATGATCATTAAGCCCTTGTTTCATATAAAGGTCATCAAGTATCAAAAATCCTTGACAAAAGTAAAAGAAAAAAAACAGAAGGGACAGGAGTTAGTGCTGAAAGAGAGAAAATGTTCTGGCAACAGATTGCCAGCTATCTTGTTTTTCTTCTTATCTTGGAATGTTAAAACCTAATGACAGTACCTACCCAACCTGTACCTACCATCACATGCATTTACGGTCCAAAGGCATAAATTGCCTTGCTTGGACCAAATGGGAAAACAAAAACCAAATGTGAAACACCCGCATTAATAACATCGTTGTTCCACTGGACAAGGAGAAGACCGTGGGGGTTGTCCAGGTTAAAATGATATGGACATCAGTCTTCCTTCCCAAACGTGAAAACTACCTTTTGAAGCTATTCCAATCAAAACCTAGTACCTAATTATTGCTGCCATGTGTTTTTGTACCTACATTGCCAAAAATGCTGATGCATCGAACGTGAATGATTGTTTCCAAATTTCCGACAACTGCTCCATAAAACAATGGGATGTTGGCTGCATGATTGAGCACCAATTGTAAGTTCTCTCTTTTTTCTCTCTCATTTTGTTGTGTTGTTCTGTTGCACCAAACATGCATATTATACATCAATCTTGCATTTGGGATAAAAATAAAAACCAGAACCAGAAAACCAGTTGCGGATCCTATCCAACTCAAGCCTGCGTCTGTCAAGCCCATTGTGGCCGTACGCAAACAAATCTGCGCCCTGCAGAACAACACATCAAAATTCTCAACGTAAACTGTCAGAGTATAATCAATAAAGTCCAAAGACTCCACACTTTGGTCGAAATGCACCACCCGAACATCCTGCTTTGCACAGAGACTTGGATGGATGATACAGTTCTTGATGGAGAGAACCTTCCTCCAGGCTATAATTCCATTGGGCGAGATCGCAACCGTCATGGCGGCGGTCTTGTGATCAAACTGAAACTGGTGTGAGGTTTTCGGGATGTCCCCCAGGGCTTCTTTTCGCCCACATCAACCCATTCATACTCTGCGCCTTGCACACAAACTCATCACACACTGGCGCCATTCACACCAATCATTCACCATCCCTCCCTCCCTACACTGGTGTTCGGTACCCCTGTAGGTATGTGTCTGTGGCTTCTTGTGTTTCTGTAACTTGCCGCCACTCTTGGGTGTTCTTTAACGTGCACAAGGTGAATCTTTTTGCACATGGGACCACCTTCTTAAAGTCCCTTCCAAAGGACTAGAAGACTAGCCACTAAAAAAAAAGTCTCCCTTTCTGTCACTGCAGCCAGAATGGAGCGCGACCCAACCCACAAATTCAGACTGTTGGGTGGAATCGAACCCACGACCTTCGGATCTTGAGTCAGACATGCCAACCAACTGTGACAGTGACAGACAACTGAGCCCAGACCAGAGCCACAGCACAGTGACATCAAGACTCAATAAAGGTTTACGGCTTCTTTTTGCCAGACCTTAAGAAGAAGAAACAACTGACAGAAATGATAAAAACAAAACAAAAAGAACAACTTCCCCTCTACCAAATCAGTCCATTCCAAGGGAACGATCCAGCCTCCTCCACTACACCTGGTCAGTCCACACACACACTGCAGTGATGTCACAAATCCTTCATAATTGGCTCAGCGTCAGATCAATCATCCTTCGGCTTGGTTATCGTCATTACCTACACCTCCTTCGTCCCTCCCAATGTTATCGAGATCATCCTGAAGGGACTTGGAATCAACTGGGGAATTTATAACCCTATAAAGGACGATATCGTCCGCAAAGAGCCTTACACTGGAGGTGATATTACTTGCCATGTCGTTAACATAAATGAGGAAGAGAAGAGTTCCACACACTGAGCCCTGAGGGATGCCACTGGTGAGAGAAAAGGGATCAGACAGGTCGTTGCACACCAGGACCTGGAATTGCCTATCCGAAATGAAGTTAGATATCCACTGAAAAAGATTTTCTGGTATGCTGAGCTGAGAAAGCCTAGAGAGAAGGATGGGGATTGAGACTTTATCAAAAGCTTTAACCAGATCAATAAAGATTGCATCAGTCGGATTGGATTTTCCAAGTGAGGTGGAGATATCATGCACAAAGCTGGTCAGCTGGGATTCGCAAGAGAACTTGATCCGGAAGCCATGTTGGCGATGCAAGAAGAATTTTTGCCCCTCAAGTAACCTATACAGGTGGCCGGCTACCATTTTCTCCATAAGTTTGGCTGAAGAAATGATTAGGCTTATTGGTCGGGTCGGAAAGAGGTTGTGGAAAGAGGGAGACCACCTTTAGGCAAAGGTTTCACGATACTCAGTTTCCAGTCAGCTGGAATTGAATTGTGGGCAAAAGACACTGAGAAGAGAACAAAAAGAAACTTTTTAATGATGTCGCAGTGATTTTTAAGGAACACCATTGGCACGGAATCGATTAAATTGAAAGTGGAATTCTTAGAAGATTTGATAGCTCTGACCACTCCCTCAATAGATTACCAAGTCTGCATCACTCAGAAAAGCACGAACCGAGTTATGGAACGTGGGAGGGGCAGTATTCGGGTTAAGATAGCTTTGAAGTGCCAAGGCAAATCGAGTAGGTACCTACTAGGCCTAGAATTAGCATTGTCGGACTGAACATTAGTAGGTAGTTCCAGAAAGAGGAGCTGTAGGTAGTTGATGCCCGGCAGGAGGTCTTACTGTTATGGAATTTCCAGAACTGCTTTGAAGGGGGGAACGCACCTGGATAGAATGTACTTTGGATCGAATGGTTTTTAGACCGAAAATTCGATCCAATCACCATTCGAACTAAAATGCATTCGAACTAAAAATACTTCGATCTAAAAACCATTCGATCTAAAAACCGTTCGGACCAATGCGCATTCGGTCTATTCGCCGTTCGGAGTAAAGTACATTCTGACAAAATGAGATTCCTTCTATCCAAATGCAATTCGACCTAAAAATCATTCGATCTTATAGTCATTCGATCTAAAAACCACTCGGAGTAAAACGCATTCGGACTTATCGCCATTCGAACTTATGCACATTCGGTCTAATGCATATTCGATCCAGATACGATTCGAAGTAATTTGGTTTCTGTCCAAGTGGCATTCGAACAAACTTCAGTTCGACCCACTGTCCATTCTTCTCGGCTGTTGACGTTAAACTTTGGCAGATTCTGAATTTTTCCGCACAAGACTGCGCAGATGGAGATAGTTTGTTTTGAATCTGAACAATTCCACATGTTGCAACCGCCTCTCTTGTTTGTTTTATCTGGGTATAGGTTATAGAACGGGTTAGGTAAGGTTTGGTTAGGTTGGGTTGTGTTTCGATAAGTTAGACAATTTTTGGCGTTTAAATGTCATCCCCAAGAAACATCCCGACCCCTTTTATGCAATGTTAAAGCTGATGTTTAGGATTAAACCAACATAACAACCACAGCGCAAAAGCCAGACTTTTCGGAAATTTTTCGTTCTTATTCACATTCGATGCAAACGACATTCGATCCAAACGCCACTCGAACAAAAACCAATTCGGTGCAAAACTCGTTCGGGCTAAAATACATTCGAACCAAAAGCAATTCGAACCAAAAACATTCGAACTAAAAACCATTCGAACTAAAAACAATTCTGACTAAAAAGCATTCGAACTTATAACCATTCGAACTAAAAAGCGCTCGAACTAAAAACCATTCGAACTAAAAACAATTCGGACTAAAACCCATTCTGAGCAAACATCGTTCGGACCAAAGTTCATTCGATCAAAAGTCAATTCGGACCAAAAGCCATTCGGACCAGATGCCGTTCGGACTAAAGTCCATTCGGCCTAAAATTCATTCTGCCCAAACAACATTCGGTCAACTTCCCCCTATCCGCTTTGAAGTGTTTCTGCAATTTCATCACTGACAGGCATTTTCAGGTGCTTGTCAATGACAGATTATCAGATTCCTTTCCCGTTACCAGTGGCATTCCACAGGGCTCGGTGTGTGGGCCTCTGCTATTTCTAATATACATAAATGATTTGACGTGCTCAGTCACGTCTAGGATCAGACTCTTTGCAGACGACATCGTTGTGTATAGCATCGTGTCCACCAATGATGACTCTGCACTTCTGCAGCGGGATCTTGACTTCATTGCTGACTGGTGCATTGAAAACTGCATGGATATAAACACCTCAAAGACTTCTGTTATGTCATTTTCCACTTCTGCATCACCAATCATAAATGATTATAGGGTTGGGCTCACTGATCTTTCCAGGCCTCAGGCTCTTAAATATTTGGGTCTACTGTTTAACAGTCAACTAAATTGGGCACCACATATCCATAATTTGGTGAAGAGAGCTTCAAATCAACTGAAATTTCTCATTAGGAATTATTATGGTTATGCATCTAAACGTGTGAAAACCATCTTGTATTTCTCAACTGTTAGGTCCATTTTGGAATATTCCACAACTTCCTGGGCTCCATTTCAGAGGTGCCACATTGATGCACTTGAGGCTGTGCAGAGGCGAGCTGCAAGATTTGTCTCGGGCAATTTTTCGTTTGATATGAGTTCACCTCCCTCATCAATAATCTTGGTTGGGAAACACTAGAACTCCGAAGAGTTTTGCATGGTCTCTCTTCTTTCAGGAAATGCATAAACAATGTGGGGGTTGGGGTGATGGACCTTGGAGCTTCAAAACAAATACACTTCCTACAAGGGCAGGCGGTTTTTTATCATTTGTCCCTCCTATAGTTTCGAAAAATGTGGATCGGCATGCATTTTTCATGGAATACCTCATTGTGTGGAACAGATTGCATCTCCTCCCAGAAGTTTTAAATATCTCAGAGAAGCAATTCATTCAGATAGTTCACTCCAGGCTAGATTCCTCGGTTAATGATTAGACCCAATTACAAAACCTAGGTAGGTAGTCCGTTTTTGCCATTTTTCTAATTTGCTTCCCCCACTTTCTTTCTTTTACCAACACATTTCAAGGGAATTTCTGTTTGTGAATTTTTATGCACAACTGCACTTTTTTGGGTTCACTTTATTCCACGTTCATTCTGGCAATTTTTAATGTGGATATGACATGATTCTTCGGCTGATATTTTTCAATGACCGGACAAATGACAAGGTTTGACACCATTCTTGATTTCATTGTGTTTCTTGTTGTTTTTTTCCTGTTATTTTTTATTACTGGCCGGCATTTTAAAATAACAAATTTGCCCTTTTTGCCTCACCCTTGGGAAAAATTGGACCATATTGCCCCATGGCAATTTTACCACAACATTGGTTGAACCTACCTCCACCTTATGTGGCTTTTGACGCGCCTCCCATGTTGGCAAGTTGCCATCCATTGATCATATTGTCCCTGTTTTAAAATTGTTATGACGTGGTGCCTGGTGCACTGAACGTTTGCGCGTCAATCCATTGGCGTTGGGTTTTATTTCTAAAATGACACGGGACTTTGTCTCATGATTTCGTGGGCGGGGAACCAGCTGTGGTTCCAGTATTTAAAATAAAATATTAAGTGATGACATCATTGATCGCAAGGTTTTGAACGAACCGTGCCTCAATGCGATGCAGGTTTGACTGATATTCCTTGAGGGCTGAAGCATATTGTGGGAATTAGGGTGTGGCGAATCCACTTCGAATCCAAAAAAACCGAATCCGAATCTTTCGAGCTCGAATCCGAATCCCAGAAAGACGAATATCCGAATCTGCAGGTAGACTCAAACCGAATCCGAATCCTGTGACATTTTTTTCGAATCCGTTGTTTTGCGAATACGAATCCCACCCATTTTGTTTCGAATCCCAAATTTACGAATCCGAATCTTTGCTTCGAATCTCGAACCCGAATCCGAATCCAAAGCAAAATTTAGAGGTGGTGGTTACCTGGCTCTAAGGGTGCTGCTGCTTGGGTCGATACAGATATTAAAAGTGCAGAAAACTATTGATCTACCAACATACCTACCGACGCCGATACCAATCAATGCCTACCCTACCCAAACATGAATTCGATACCCATAAGTACAGATAGCAAAAAATGGCGATAGGTAGGTAATACCTACCAAACGAATTCGATGGGTAGCGTTTGTTAGTTAAGGTACCCCACCTTATGGTTGCGGTTGGGCAATGCAAGTCTTGATTCGATTCGAAAATCCCGAATTTTGCCAGATTTGTTTCTGAAGATACGATTCGAAAAATGTGGTGGGATTCGAATCAAGATTAGAGATTCGAACAAAAGGATTCGATAGAGATTAGAACAAAAGGATTCGATTCGCAATTTTGCAACGACTCAGGATTCGATTCGAATGTAGGCACCGATTTCAAATCATCCCAAATTTCCCCAATCTATTCACTTCACAATCCAGCAGGCACGCCAAAATCTCGAACCAGACAGTGCTTATTAGGGCTGTGCGATTCGATTCGAAGATTCGAGATTCGCTTCGAAGGAAAAACCAGATTCGAAGATGATTCGAGATTCGAACTTTTGGTATTCGATTCGAGAGGATTCGATTCGAGAATTTTGTAGGTAGGATTCGAAAAAAAAATTAAACTTCTGCCTGTGGCACCAAAATGCAAATGGTTACAGCCAACATCCATTCCGTGATCGAGAATCAGGAATTGCAATTGCTTCGAAGAAAGCCAGTTGTCATAGGACTGTGCGACTCTTGCTTCGATTAGAAGATTCGATTCGAAAATCTCGAATCTTGGACGATTCGATTTGAAATGATTCGATTCGAAACTGGGCAATGGATTCGATTCGAGATTCGAACAACATGGATTCGAAACATCTGAAAACAGATGGAAACGCGAAATGCCGAAGCATGGGTAGGTACCTAGACTGCGGAATCGACAGTTGGGAAGTGGGGAACAAACGATTCCAGCTGTGGAATAGACAGTTGCAAGACACACAACAGTTGCGATATCTTATCCAAGTTTGGAAGTGCCAAACATGAAAACCTGTCGAACAGAGCAGATCTGAACATTTGAAACCTCGATACCCACACTTTTTGATTTTATTCGCAAATAATGCATCATGTTCCACACTTCCAACTGTCAGTTCTGCATGTGAACTGTGAACCTATCCCACTGTGAACCGCACAGTCCTACGACTACCCATTTCATGTTCCGAACCACAAACTAACTATCGGTTCCGCAAGTGTACATACCTAGTGTTAGTACCTACGTTCTGCACTTCTCAGTTGAACAACTGTAGGTATCATTGTGTTCCGCACAATGATAAGATTTTGGGAAACATCAAGGAAGCATCCGAATCGGAATCAAGTATTGGAATCAGAATGGGAATATTGAGTAGGGGCGTTGCGATTCCGGAATCAAGGAATCGCGATCGATTTTTTGGAATCGGAATAGAGTTTTTGGAATCGCTTACCATAAATAGGAAGCAACCGTGCACTGTGTTGCAGTTAAAGATGCAGGATCATATTTCCAAAATTAAAAAGTGGCATCGTGGCCAAAAAAGTGCAGCTTGGGCCTGGCTGAAAAATAAAATGCTCATTCTGGCGAAAATGCTCAAATTCTCATAATGGGAAGCCCAAACCGTCTAAGTGCAGGTAGGGCCTGTATAGGTACGTCCGACACGTTTTTTATTGTTTTATTGTTCTGACACATGCTTAAGCATTGATTAATTAATTGATGATTTAATTAATTAATTAAACAGTCCAAATTCACGGTTGGCACTGATTGACAGATCGTCACCATTCTGGCATTGGAAGTGAGGGAAATCCCGTGAAATTTGGAAAAAAAATTCCCAGGAAATTTCACACACAAGTGACTTTTCCCTGGAAGGAAAGGTACCTACATAATTTTCCAGTTTTCGTGGAAAATCTGAATTTTCCCAAATGGAAAAATTCCTATGATGAATTTTCCCGGGAAATTTAAACACAATTGGAACAGACGAGACAACTTTCTTCTTCGTACCTGTGTGAGTAACTTGAAAATTGCTGGAACCTTTTCCAGAAAAACAAAAAAAATCTGCTGAAAAAATTGGATTTTTCGGAACAAATTGGAAAAACAAGTAAAAAACGGCCAAATGAACAAATGGAAAT
Organism: Sinentomon sp. SZTP_YWyxl; assembly: GCA_030068105.1. Taxonomy (NCBI): domain Eukaryota; kingdom Metazoa; phylum Arthropoda; class Protura; order Sinentomata; family Sinentomidae; genus Sinentomon; species Sinentomon sp. SZTP_YWyxl. The sequence goes on from JASGXE010005398.1 coordinate 21,807, forward strand.
CTGACCGAGAAAACATCCGGGCTGTTTTCTGTTTTGTTTGTTTGCTTCTGGTGACAAAAAACGCCTGGTGTTAAACAACTCAAACTCCGAACATTTTCGGGGAAGAAACGCTGCTCACCAAACAAAACAAAAATACACGCAGGAATCCTACGGAAACTAAAAAAAAACGAAACCTGCCATTGCCTGCCAACAAACATTGCAATTGCAAAATAAAACCACCAGAAAAAAAATTGAAAAAAACGCATGGCAATTGCATGCAGAAAAAGTGGCGAAAAAGCGATCACTGCAGCGCACACACCGTCCCCCGAACAGAAGAGGCGCAAATAATGGTCTGCAACTCGGCTGAATGATCCTGCAATTGCAGGAAAAAAAATGCCGAAAAAAATCGCCGCAGCGCGCACGCGGATCACAACACGTGCAGAGTTTTCCGAAGAATGAAATGAAATTTGAGCGATAATGCGTCGTCTGCTTGCACCGAATTGTTGCGCGAAAATGAATTTCGCCGCAAAAATTCGTCTTTCGCCGCGCGCGCATTTTTGTGAAGCGATATTTTCGCTCGGATTCGGATTCGAGTCGCTCGAATCCGAATCCAGTGCGGATTCGACTCCTCGAATCCGAATCCAGGGCAGGATTCGACTTCCATTTTTTTTCGAATCCGAATCCAGTGCAAGGATTCGGTTTGAAATTTTTTCGAATCCGAATCCAATGCCAGGATTCGGTTTCCATTTTTTTCGAATCCGAATCCCGGATTCGGATTCGCACACCCCTAGTGGGAATAGGTTTTGATTGGAAGAACACAAAGAGAAGAGGTTCAACATTCTGAAATACTTTTGGCGGAGATTAGTAGTGAACCACGGAGGGAAAGAGAGGTTTTTGACTTTTGACAGGAAGACGCTTAGGAATAAAATGATCAATGGTGAGGGTACAAATGGTCATGAATTCAGTCCAAAGTTGATCAACAGATGGATCAAGATCACAGAAATCAAGGAGAGCAAAATTAAGAAGCTGATCGACAGCATCTTTGTCATATTTGTCAAACTGGTAAGAGTGGCCATTCCGTGTCATCTCCTGAGTTCATCGTGCATCAAGACTCAAGTAAGGTTTACGGCTTCTTTTCGCCAGACCTGAAAAAGAAAAACAAACGGCAGAAATGATAAAAAAACAAAAAAGAACAGCTTCCCTTCCACCCAATCAGACCATTCCAAAGGAACGATTCCACCTCCTCCATCCCATCTGATCAGTCCACACACACGCTGCAGTGATGCCACAAATCCTTCATAATTTGCTCACTGTCGGGCCATTCATCTATTTGGCTCGGTGTCGTCATTTCACCTCCTTCGTCATTCATTCAGTGTCATCTCCCGAGTTCCGTCAGACATCCCTTTCCACAATTCGTCCAACTGTCGCCCCTCCCGTCCGGAATCATCAAAGACTCAAGACTCAAGTAAGGTTTACGGCTTCTTTTCGCCAGACCTTAAGAAGAAGAAGAAACAACCGACAGAAATGATAAAAACAAAGCAAAAAGAACAACTTCCCTTCTACCAAAATCAGTCCATTCCAAGGGAACGATCCAGCCTCCTCCATTCCACCTGGTCAGTCCACACTCCACACACACACACTGCAGTGATGTCACAAATCCTCAGCGTCAGATCAATCATCCTTTGGGCTAGGTTATCGTCATTACCTGCACCTCCTTCTCCTTCATTCCGTGTCATCTCCTGAGTTCATCAGACATCCGTTACCACAGTTCATCCAACTGCTCCCCTTGACATTAGTTTATTATCTAAAACAGGAGAAAAAAAGAAAGAGAAAAAAGGATGAAGGAAGGAAGCAAAGCAACTTCAAAAGGTCCTTCTGAAACGCGGAAATCACGAAATTTGCGGTCTGTGCCTGCAGTGCGAAGACAAACCTCAAAACCTCCAAACCAAGCTGAAGCTGCCCTGATGTAATCTAACCCAACCTAACCCATTAAAACCTAACTCAACCCAACCTAACCTGACCTAACCTTCGATTCCGCGTAATTCGCTTGTTTTGCGAACCGCCATATCTCCCATTGGTCCGCGTCCGCATTTTTGTTCGTCCCTTCCCCAGGGCTTCTTTTCGCCCACATCAATCCATTCGAACTTTGCGCCATCCTCTAGCGCCATTCATACCAACCATTCACCACACCCACACTGGTGTTCGGTACCCTGAATGTGGTCAGTGTTGGTGTTGGTCAGCCCTGAATGTTCCGCGATCCGCAGTTCCGGTTTTTTTGCCCACCACCTTTCAAACTTTAAACTTGTGTAAGGTTTTCGGGGTGTTCCCCAGGGCTTCTTTTCGCCCACATCAACCCATTCATACTTTGCGCCTTACTCTGGCGCCATTCATACCAATCATTCATCTACCCACACTGGTGTTCGGTACCCCTGTATGTGTCTGTGGCTTTATTATGTTTCTGTAACTTG
>JASGXE010005399.1:0-30084 GCA_030068105.1 Sinentomon sp. SZTP_YWyxl
GCCAGTCAGGATATCTGGTACCACCTTCGTTTTGGTACAAGCTTCCCTTTTAAATGGGGGTTTCAGAAGGAGACCAAACATGAGATTGGTTTTGACACTTTCTCATTGCCACCATTTCCTGCTCAACTAGGTACATGGTCCCCAAGTCTGGTTAGTTTTTTGCCTTCTCCTAAATGTCATTTTAAGTTTTCTCTGCACTTCTCTCTTTAACCACATGGGTGTGATTGAGGAATGCCAATTTTGCAACAGAATTTGTCTGAAGGTCGTGCAAATTCATAAAAAAATATATTTTTTTCCAGTGGTGTGTGGCAACTAAATCTTGTGGGGCCTACTTGAAAGCAATTTCGGGGCTTCAGTGGTTAACTGTTTTTTTCTTCTTTCATTGATGATTCTTGTCATTATTCAAATGAAATAAAAAGAATCCTAGCATGTTAAAGAGCAGCTTTTTCTGCAAAAAATGAGGTATCACTCGACTTTTAGGTTTTATACGTTTTCTACGCGTATTATACGTGCGTATTATACGCACGTATTATACGTGGAGTTTTATACGTTTACCCATCCCTGGCCACAACATCCTAATTCAATACTGCCGAAGGCAGGCCCACTTAAACCTATTTGAACAGTAACTCAATCAGATTTTGCACCTCTAAAGAGGAAACTTTGTGTCAGACACGGTTTTTAAAAATGTGATAAGCATAATGATGTTCCCTTGCTAGTGTAGAGAAACAATTCCAAATTTTAACAGCCCTAAAGAGGGTGGACTGCTTGCCATATTGACTCTGAACCCGTGTGAAAGCTGCCTAGTTGCAGTCCTAGGGTGACTTGGCTGAAAGTTTCGAATGGCAATGGTACCAGCCAAAACCTTAAACATAAACAAAAGCAGGGAGGAAAGAACACTGTGATAAACAGGGAGAATGCCCAGAGCCTTAAACAGTGGAGCAGATGGAGAGCGAAATTTAGCAAACAACATTACTCGCAGCAAATGCTTCTGTTTAAGGTAAAGGCATTTCAAATGTTTTAGAGAACTGGAACCCAGACTTCAACAGCATAAGTCAACTTTGAGTGGGCTAGGGCGTAGTAAATGACTCGCAAAATATGTTTTGGCACAAAATGGCGAAGAGACCTGAAGACAACTAAAAGATAATTGAAATGATGTGTTAAGTTTGATAAATGAGAATCCCAAGTAAGTTGGGAATCAAATTGTAGTCCAAGCAACTTAAGTTCGTTTGCCAATGGAACAACTTGACCATTAACAAGTAAAGGGGGCAAAGAGAAGGTAATCCTATTTGTCCTTGAAGTAAAGAGGCAAAATTGAGTCTTAGATGTATTTAGAAAAAGGTTATGAAAAGTGAACCAAGAATTAACAAGACAGATATCACTATTTAACATATGTACTAAGGAGATGGGATCAGACCCCTTCGCATACAAAGTAGTAGGTATCATCCGCATACAGAAGTAAATTCGAGTTTAATGGTAAGAGACACACATCATTGACATAAATTATAAACAAGAGAGGGCCCAGAACAGAGCCCTGAGGCACACCCCATTTGATTGAAGATAGTGCAGACCGTAAACCATCCCTGGCCACATATTGCTTGCGATCACTAAAGTAAGAGTTTAACAAAGAAAGAGGGACTCCACGGACTCCCAGTTTGTCTAGCTTATGCAAAAGTAGGGAGTGGTCCACTCGGTCAAATGCTTTAGAAAGATCAAGTGAAACAGCAGCTGAAAAGTAGCCACCATCACAGGAAAACTGAAGGAATGACCCAAGCTCAACCAAGGCAGTGGTGGTAGAAAGATTTGGGCGAAATCCATGCTGGGACGGGTGCAAAAGGTCATTCTTGTCAAGATATGAGTGTAACCTGGAGTGCAAAGCCTTTTCTAGTAGCTTATTGAGGTCAGGGAGGATGGAGATAGGTCGGTAATTTGATATACAAAAAGGATCACCACCCTTGAAAATTGGGACAACTCTGGATATTTTGAAAACTGCAGGGTAGACACCACTGGAAAAAATGAGATTGAAAAGGTGAACAAACATTGGTGCTAAAACATCAAAACCAGCTAATAAAATAGTACAAGTAACACTATCATAACAATCTGGAGATTTGCGACCTAAAATTGCTTTAGGTTGTACATTTCAAACAAAGTAACAGGAGAAAGAAAAAAGCTGCGACAGTGAGCTGTGGAGGGCAAAGGGATAGCTCCCAATGTAGCAGGTCTCCTTGCAGCTACAGGTCTAGACCCCACCGATGAGAAGTAATCATTAGCAACATTCAGGATCTCCAAACGGTCTGTTAATTGTCCTATCATCCACATTGAGTTTGTCTGGGCCAGGGGGAGAGCGAGCTTTACATGGAAGTAACTCATTAACAACTTCCCAGGTGCGCTTCATATTTCCCGAAGCCCCAAGAAAACGTTTGCCATTATTATTACTTTTTGTAATACGTAACTGCTTGGTACATTCGTTGCGTAACTTACGGTATAAAATAGAAAGTTGAGGGTCGCGAGACCTTATCCAGCGACGGTACAGAGCATCCCTTTGTTTCAGCAGACACAAAATATCAGAAGTAACCCAGGGGTTGCGAGGAAATAAATATCTGGTCCTCCTCCGATTTGCAAGTGCAGGAGTAGTAGCCTGAAATACAGCAGCCTCAATAGCACCCAACAAAAACCCTGTAGCTTGGTTTATATCAGCAGCAGAATAAAAGTGCATCCAATCACTTAAAAAAAAATCACCTTTTTGTAAAATGGAGACCAGCTTAAGGTAATTAATCCTACGGGGACTAACATTATTGGGGCCATTCAGCACAAGACCATGATGAAGAAGTGCATCTAAAGAAAGGCACACAGCAAAATGATCCGTAATGGTCAGGGTTGGAAAAAATCATGATTTTTTTAAAAAAATCAAAAAAATCGATTTTTTTGATTTAAATCGGATTTTTTTGATTTAAATCAGTTTTTTTTTTGATATAAAAGATTTGAATCATTTTCGATTAAATCAGAAATAATACATCAGGGGTACATTTATTTACATTACATACCTTACCTATAGATTTATTTAGAAGACTGATAGTATGATAAATGATAATAGATTGGAAAATTTGCATAATTACTTAGGTAATTGGCTAATTGCAAAAAAAATTGGTGCACGGCGGCACGGTACACACGACTCACGAATACACGACACTGTCACACTGGTGAACTTGAACAGCAGTCAGCTCGTCAGCACGTCAGCAGCTCTTTGCAAAATTTTCCCTTATCACTGTCATCACTGATCATTTTAATTCTCCCAACCCAAATCCCAAACTCAAAGCGCAACTCTAATTAATTTCCTGCTTTGCTTGCGCTTTATCCTGTTTAGCTTAACTTAGCATATGCACTACGCAGATCGCAGACATTGAACTCGAAACTTCGAAATAGACTTGGGACAGCAAAAGCTGCAAAATTAGTTGCTGTATCCAAGCAATTAAATCATAATATCCGTGCCAACACGACGATTCTGAATGATTATTTTTTATTTTCTTGACTTGTGATGTGATGTGCTTGTGGATGCCCTGTTTGTGGTGACTGTCAGACTGTGTGACAACTGACAACTGAAAAAATACCTAGTGAACAGAATTACCTACAATTGGGATTGAATTGAATTTTCTTTCGTTTGAGGATTTTTTTTTAACTCAAAATTTGAATCGACTTGATGAAAATTCAAAATAATAAAGTATTTTGATTTAAATCATTTTGATTTAAATCAGAGCCCTTTGATTTAAATCATGATTTAATCATTTTGATTTAAATCAAATGATTTATATCAAACAACCCTGGTAATGGTAAATTCAATGACAACTGAATGGCAACTATATAAATCAAACAAAGAAGAGCTAACCAAAATATGATCAATTAAAGTGGAAGAACCTGTGGCAATGCGGGTTGGACAAGTAATGACATTTTCTAAACTAAGGGAAAGCACTGTCCTGAAAAATGATTTATTGAACTGTGGTTTCAGAAAATCAACATTCATGTCTCCCATGATGAGAATGAGCTCAAAACCCTGATTGACAAAATTGGAGCAAGCCAAGGCCCAAGGCCAGGCTTGAAGAAAAGGAACAGACGGAGCCAGATGGGGATCGGTAAAGGCAAACAACAATAAGCTTGCGAGGAGGGCAATTTTGAGTGGAGAATGTTATGGCTACAGCAACTGTTTCTGCTGATATGAGGGAAATCTCCCCAGCTTTTGGGTACAACAAATTTGAGATCAAAAGAAGAACCCCCCCCCCCATGATCTGAATCGGGCCTTTTAGCAAAAAACTGAATGTAACCAGGGAGAGAAAAAGCAGTGGTATCCTTTAGATTTCCTAGTCGAATTTCTGATAATCCAATAACATTGGGTAAACAATCAAGGCAGGCAAATTCATCTAGGAGGAAACGAAAGTTTCTCGATAAGCCCCTGATATTCATGTGAAAGAAAGACAAACCATGAGATGCTGAGGAACAAAAAGGACGAAAATCACTAGGGGTAATAGAGCAGGACCCGAAAGGTCCAGTTACATTCTGGGACGCCATAATGATAACAAAACAAAAGTAAGGAGGTTACAAAACAGTCACTCGGTGTTATCAGGAACTGGAGCACTGATTTTATCAAGTACTGAAGCATCTGTAATGCGAATGGCTGGAGAGTGTTCATCCTTTTTCATGTAGATTTGTCCATGCTTTATCCACAGAAATCTGTAACTCAGAGTACGACGACATTGTTGAGATAAAGCGAACAGCTTCTTCTTCTGAGGTGAGAGGTGATCACCAATGTACACAGCAGATGATGAAAGAGAAGAGCAACATGGAATATCCTTTGTAGTTCGCTTACGACCACATGCAGCAGCAATAACGTCATCCTTCACCTGTCGACGGACAAATTTGCAGATTATAGCCGATGGACCACGAGCGACTGGGCGAGCTCGATGAGTAACACTGATATCTCTAGCCTCGACAGAGACCTGCAGAACTGAACAGATTGCCAAAACAATACCTTGAACGTTCTCCTGGGCCATCCCAGGGATTCCTCGAATTTCAATATTATCACGATATAAATAATCTTCAACGGATGAAATTCTAGAATCCATGAAATGGTCATCACTCTGAAGTCACCGATATCCACGAAGCAGTTCAGATTGAGAATAACGAAGCGAACTGATGTTAGAAACTACACAGTCCAGTTTATTATTGCTGGTGTCAATTTTAGCACTTAAGAATTCCACAGCACGCACGAGCTCTGCTAGGGTGTCAGAATTAGTGCTACCAGAGTTTCCAGAGTCAGAAATTGAACCTGCAGACGATCCACGAGGAGTCGAGTTGACCAATGGAGTAGCAGACCTCTTTGACATCTGGGCTGAACATGACGAGCAATCAGGGATGAGTAGACGTACGGAACTAGACGTACTTTACGTCGGGGTTGCCTACGTCGAGTTTTCTACGCGTAGAAAACTCAATTTGGCGTACACAACTACTGCAAACTACTCCAAGGTAGAGTGGTGACGTACACAACTCCTCTAACTGTATTTTTCTATCAAAATATTAATTTTTAGGTTTGTAATTTGTCTTAACTTCCCACTTCATTTGGGCCTAAATCTTACGATCTGCAAACTAGAAAGTTTGTAACAAACCATTATAAAAGCTTGATAAAAGTTCTTTAATCTGTAGCCAGATGTTTTCTGCAGAGGTAATATTTTAAAAATGTAAATTAAACGGAAAAATGTTAAAGCATTGATTTAAAGCAAGGCTAGGAACAGGAAAAAGGTCAAAATCAGAGAAATCGACTGCCCTCCTATGATCAGCATTTATGTTAAGCAAAGCACAAGGGACCAAATGAGATTCTCTGTGATCACAATTTACAATTTTAGACTACGAATTATTACAACTATTGAGATTTTTTGCCAACTAGGCAGACCAATGGTGGTTGAAATACAGTGTGCGGGTGTTAAAACCAGTCCATTGCTGGCTGTTTTCCAGCCTTATTTCGACGGCGTTATTGACCATTTTTCTGTGCTGCCTGCATTTCTGTTAACAAATAAAAGCAACTCGGAGCCGAGGCATTTCGGTGCAAGGTGTCCAAAATATGCATCTCTTTTTGACATGCATCGTGCGTGGAGTTCCCAAGACTGGGTTATGTTTTTTTTAATCTTACATCCATTTTGTTTTTTTAATTTTTTTTCCATTTAGGTATTCATTTATTTGATTTCATTTTTTTACTTTTTCTTTTGGGCCTTGAAGGTCTTTGTTTTCTTTTAAGTCACAATTTGTGTTCAAAATGTTGGCCTTTAACTTGAACTTCCTGACAATCATAGAGCCGACTTTCAAATTCTTCGCGGACATTTGCAAGTTCTGAGGAGTAATAGCGGTGGCTACGGCTGAAATTCTTTCTCGGGAGTTCCTGAAGAGATGCAGGTGATGTTTTGTAGACTTCCGTCTTGAGGTGGCCCCATAGAAGAAAAAATCCATTGGTGCAAGGTCTGGTGACCGCGCAGGCCATTCTAAATGACCGCCTTTGCCAATGACCAAACCCCTAAATTCATTTCTCAAGAAGTTCTGCACTTGCAGTATGCCGTGAGCTGGAGCTCATCATGTTGGCACTATCTGTCCTCTGTTGAGACGAGGTTGCGCGTGGCCATCATTTTGTTGCGTCACAGATTCATTAGGTAATTCTTGGGATTATGTCCGTCTCGAGAATTTGCAGATACTTTTGGCCGGTCAAATTGCCATCAATGAATACAGGACCAAGCACACGGTTACGAAGTATTCCTGCCCAGACATCAACTTTTTCAGGCCACTGAGAATGAGTGACGCATTAAATGTCCGGTCTTCTGGTGCTCCAATATCGCGTGTTTTGTCGGTTGAATCGACCATGCAGGTAAAATGTCGCTTCGTCTGTGAAGTATAAAAACATGATTTTTGCAGCACCCATTCAGTTGTTGATTGCTCAATTGAGATAAATTTCACAACAATTGTGTTGACATCAGGTCAACAAAAATTGCAGGTCAATATCATGGATTGCGACAAAAGCGTCGTCGAGAAACGCGCGGAAAGCAGCAGCAATGGACAGTTTTTAAAATAGGTATGTGCCCTGTATACCATTGTGTGCGTCAAGCTGTTTTCACTCGTATTTACAATAACTTTTCCACATTGGATACACCTTGCCTTGCATCTTCTTTTAGCATTTGAGACACCATGAGATGGCACTTGTTGGAACCATCCCATTCCACGTGAAACGGCCTGCTGCCCATTAAACACATACGAATCAGTGGCTTTCAGTCTTCTTACATAGGTACATTTCTACCAAATGTCCCCAAACATGGAAGAAATTGTAAAGGACTGCTTGATACAGGGGCCATCAAATTTCAACAGGGCTCCGTGGGTACAACTCCATGCCTCACATGAGTATCATGATCTAATGCGGCAATTGCTGCCATTGCTTCCAAATGGTGCCCGAGTAAATAATGACCTTTGTTGAATGATATGTTTGAAGACTTTTGGTAAGGTGGGTATAGGTATCTAAATGGCAATTGAACAGAAGGTTCAAATTGCTACATGAGGTACAATATGCTCGTGAAAATTGGGATTCAAGACAAAAATAAAAAGGCACAGTTTTCTACGCGAGTTTGTTACGCACGTAGAAAATAGTTTCCTACGTTTGTTTTCTACGGCGTACACAATTCAGGAAATGCTTTTAGATAGCATTACCATAATTGTGTACTCACAATGACATGTACACTGTAGTTGTGTACGCCTAATTGGACACGTAGAAAACCCCATGTAGAATACGTGCCCATCCCTGCGAGCAATACCAGGGTTTGTCCTTGTGAGTTCGTAGATCATCGAAAGCCGAGTCCGAAAGATTAGAGCAAGCTTTGTGGCTCCATTGATTGCAGCGAGAGCATTGAATAGAAGTACCGTCCACAGAAAGACTGCAAGAAAGACAGCCAGAACGATCATCCTTCCGCTTTCCGCCCATATTGAGGATCCAAGAGAAATGTGTCTATCTGGTGATATGATACTGAGAAGCCAAGATCGGCAATTGAAAACAATAGGTAGGTGCCTAAATCCTGTATGCCTGGCAGGAAAAATCGTACCTGTTCCCCTATCTCAAAGAAACAATGTTTCACAATCCGAGAAGGATTGTGTACGCAGAGAAAGGAGGAGATTGAACAGGAGCAGTGGCATCGGTGGAGAAGGGAAGTGTCACAAAAAAGTTCACTGACTGGGTAGACCTATTCTGCAAAGGAGCAAATGAGTTGGGATGGAATATATGATGGGTCCTTTTTTGGCAGCGATTTGTTGTTTCGAGCCAAGGTAGGTGCTCTGGAAACTGCAATACGGTTGCGTTGGGTGGATGGGAAGGAGGAATGCAGGCTGTGTGGGGCAGAGTCGGAAGACTTGTGCCACATATTCCTGTGGTGCAAGTCAATGATTGAAGAGAGACGTTTTTTGGGTGGGTGGATGTGGACAGGGGTGTTCACAAAGAGCAGGAATGGGCGCTTGTTCGTGAGCGACTGGGAATAGGGAGGGAGAAGGAATCCGACTTGTGGGTGGAACATGCCAAGCAATATCTTATGAAGTGGAAAGGAAAGGTCTCTGCTGTTTAGGGAGTAGAGTCCTGCACGGGTAGAGTTTTCAATACCCATACCCACCCATACCCGTGAAGGTGATACCCGTACCCACCCATACCCATAATTTTTTGGATTTTTTTACCCGTACCCACCCGTACCCGTGACCACGATACCCAAGCCCAACCCATACCCATGAGTAAAAAGCCGTACCCACCCATACCCGTGAAAATTTCATACCCGTACCCAACCCGTACCCACGAGACCTGGACCCTGATGATTGAGCAATGGGCATAAAGACGAGATGCAAGTGGTGCTGTCTATATTCAATATTGCGAGAAGATCTGAACCGAAATGAAACAAGAGATATGCGAACCGCACACGCTCGAAATTTGGTTTTCGGCACGATGTCCCCAATTCCGGAAAATCGGAAAAAATACACCACCCTCCGCCCCTTCCGGAACAAATCTCACAAAAACGCAAGCGATTTGGCATCAACAACATTTTGGCTTCTCAGCACTTTTCAGATCGCAAAACTCCACTTCCAGATCAAAAGAACACGGAACAAATTCCGAAATTGAAAGAACTCCTTTTCCGAAAAAAAAACACAAGAGAAAACACGTCAAACACATGGTGAACTGGCGATCAAATTGCACTCTGAGGAGTGACGACTCTGACGAGTGACGACTCTGACGGAAAAAGCCAAGACTTTTGAGATGCCCACAAAAAACGAGGTGGCAGCCGCAATGCACCAATCCCAGAACGTGTGTGCAGCTCGAAGCCTCATAAAATTCGTTGGTTGGCGGCACTGTCGCGAGTCGGATTTTTGCCGACAGTCGATGCCCACATTCGAAACCGAAGTCTGACCGAAATTCGAACGAAAGCGCGAAACTCGAGGTGTCTTTTTAGTTTTTTTGACAAAAGTTTAACGCATACTGCAGCGTTATACAGGTTGTTGCTTCCGCAGAAAGTTTTCCAATGCATTTCTGCTCGCCGAAACTCGGGACAAAGTCGCCCAAAAATGACTTTCACATCTTTATTCTATATGCAGCTTTGTTTCTTTTTTCCTGCAGATTGGGCGGAGCTCTGACAATTCCGAAAATTGCACCAATGAAAATGACGATGATGTTTGCTTGTGATGCACGGACATGAAATCCGGCAGGAAAAATTTGGGTGGACATTGTGTGGCGTGAGCCTCTCATAAAATTTAAAAAACGGCTGTTCCGCTCGGATCGCGCAAAGTTCACAAATTAAAGGAAACAGACCGCACACTTTCATTGACAGGCGAGGACAGGCCTCGCAAATTTCTGCCGCTGACCTCAAGTTCTGCGCAAGCCCAAAAAATTTCGACTCCTTCATTGGTTAAATTTTCGAACTCGTCGAAGCTCTGCCCTCAGACTGTGCTTTGCATAGATGCATCAACACGAAAGAAGCATCCATGAACGTTGCCTTTGGCATTTGAAAGAGAAAAATGGTCCCAAAAGCGGAATTCAACAGTGTCGAGCAGTTTGAAAAACGAAAAATGTGAGAACATTTCTTCAAAAAAAAAAAGGCGCCTTCGATCGAACGAAAGTTGAATTTGAATTGAAGGGTTGATGGAATAACGTTTAAATTTTTATACCGTCTAATTTTTTTTAGGTCTAATGTTACGTCTAACCGGAATAACGTCTAACCGGAATAACGTCTAATAGGAATAACGTCTAACGGGTTAATGTCTAACCGGAATAACGTCTAACTGGAATAACGTCTAATCGGAATAAAGTCTAACCGGAATAACGTCTAACCGGAATAACGTCTAACCGGAATGTCTAATTTTTTTAAGGTCAAAATTGACGGCGCGTCGTCTGGTGGAAATTGCATGCAACGTTGCCAGATATTGTTTCGGGCTGGGTGCTGGAATCTGACAACCCAATCCAAGCTGACCCAAACTGACCTTTCATAAGCCAATCAACCCTAACCTAACCCAACCTGACCCAACCTCACCCAACCTGACCGCCTCAAATTCTGTGTATCTGGCATCTTCCGATGTCGAAAATCTAGCAACATCGCATTTAGCACTTTTTCGGATGCCAAATTAGACGTTCCAAAAATTAGACGTTATTTCGGTTGGACGTTATTCCGGTTAGACGTTATTCCGATTAGACGTTGTTCCGGTTAGACGTTATTCCGGTTGGACGTTATTCCGGTTAGACGTTATTCCTGTTAGACGTTATTCCGATTAGACGTTATTCCGGTTAGACGTAACATTAGACCTTGCAAAAATTACACGTCATTCCGCGCACCCGAATTGAATCGAAATTGGTTTCTCTCTCACAAAAAATTTCTCACTCGTCGCGTTTTTTTATTTTTCGGGCGTCCCGGCGCAATTTTTTTCCCCAGAATTTTTTTTTACCCATTTACCCAAGCCCGTTCTTCCCTCCAACACCCATACCCAACCCGTACCCGTGAGTCCTTACCCGTACCCAACCCGCACCCGCACAGGATTGCTCCGTACCCGTCCATACCCACCCGTCATCCTTAAAAGCTTACCCATACCTGCGGGTACCCGTGGGTACGTACCTGCAGTTGCAGGACTCTATTAGGGAGAGAGGATGGTTGGAGATTTTGTTTTTATTCCTTACTCTTACCTACTTATCATTTTTATGTATTTTTTATTCATTTGAGATCGGATCCGATCTGGTGCATTGCCACGGGGTTGATATAGATGAGGTTTGGGAAAGGGTCGGGGACCCATGCCCAGACCAAAGCCGGGGACGGCGGCCCATGATGGCGTCCCCCCACTGCGTGGTCAGTGCAAAACCATTTTCACGCAGCTCGGAAGAGGGAGTGTGCATACTGCTGGCGAATGCCGCTGGTGCTTCCGTGACTCCAGTAGCAACCATGAACTTGCTCACTGCTGGTATCACGGAGTAGGCGAGAGGCCGCCTTTGGATTTTTATGATTTTGTTTTACTGAACGCACACATATCAATTTACTTGTCTTGCGTTCTGAAGTGATTGCTATATGACTAGGCCCCGTCCACATTCCGATGATCTCTCTTCGTGGTCCTTTCCCCTCCTTTTCCCTTTACCCTTCCTTTCGATAATGCAGCCGACGGTCGCGTTTCCTTCCCATCCCTTCCCCTCCCTTCCCTGGTAGGTATATGATGAACCTCTACTGTTCACAATTGATGATTGCCTTAATGGCATTAAAACCTGTCGGAACAGAGTAAATCTGATACTGATACCGATAAGGTGGTCCCGTGTGCAATTCACCATGTGCACGTTAAAGAACACTTCTTTGCCCGTCCCAGAGTGGCGGCAAGTTACAGAAACATAATGAAGCCACAGACACATACAAGGGTACTGATCACCAGTGTAGGGATGGTGAATGAATGGTATGAATGGCGCCAGTGTGTGATGAGTTTGTGTGCAAGGCGCAAAGTATGAATGTGTTGATGTGGGCGAAAAGAAGCCCTGGGAAACACCCGAAAACCATACACCAGTTTACAGTTGACATAATTTCGTGCGCCACGCGCGTGTGGATGCGGAAGCGTTTTTTTTTTTACTACCCACCTCAAAAACAAATGAGCCCACCGGTCAAAGCAAAGAATCCCGAAACAGAAAGCAAAGAATCCCGAGACAGAAATCAAGCACAAGATGAACGCAAACGAAAGAAGAAATCCAACTCACTCGGAGGATGATCAAGCACGTCGGATCCAGAAGCAGTGAGAAGCACATGAATGATGTTTGAAGAATCACAGGAAACGATACCTACTTAACCAACAGTGGTCGTCATTCAAAATTGGTGTTCGTTAAATTCCCGGGAATTTCCTTTTGCGGGAATATTCCTTTTTCGGGAATTTTAGGAACAAACGAAAATTCTCGGGAATTTTGGGAATATTCCCTCCTTGGGAATTTTGGGAAAATTCTTGGGAATTTCCGGAACATTCCCGGTAATTTTAGGAACATTCCCGGTAATTTTAGGAACATTCCCAGGAATGTTCCGATTTTGGGAAATATTCTTGGGAATTTTGGGAATAATCCCATGTAGGCCTACCTAATTTATGATTTTCCTGCGGGAACTTCATTTTTTTTCAAACTCAAATAGTTCGTGGTTGTTGAATAAGATTATCATTTATCACATATTGCCAGTTTCCTTAATAATATGAGTCATTTCGGCATCATCCGCAGACCAGGTAAATAAATGCTGGCGTGAAGATGCAAAATGCATGAAAGCAGCAAAATGTTGCTTATTAATGTGGTGAAACTCAGCATGGCTGTGAATTCTGTGGTGATTATATTTCTGATGTGAAAGAGTGAATCTATGGCGGTGTATGTTCAGGGTAAATTTGGGGCAATTTTTAAACCCAGTTATATTCCTGGCCTGTTTATGAATGGCTTTTTGGAATTTTAATTTTCATTTCTTTCGATCTTCTTTTGTCTATTACAAAATGCATACTTCACATTACTATTTAGAGTTCATTCGGCAGTGAGCAGATTTGCTCAGTCATGTGGCACTGCTCCCCACTCAGAAGAGACTTGTTTGTAAAATTAAAAATACATCTCCCCCTTCTCGACGACGAGCATGATGGCATGATCGAGTTCACTAATACAGCCTCATGTCTGGTTTTGGATGTGATACTAACAAAATCTGGTCTTGAAATTGCCAGCCGACGGTTCACGTTTGAACTGAGTGGGTGGACCGAGTGCGAATTGGTCAAACACACCGGATTCCCAACCTAGTCCTAAGTCCCGCAATTTTCTGACCAATCACGCACTTCATTCCATTGAAACTTAACTAAAGCTAACTGAACCTGACTTAACCCATCCACCAACACTGTTTCAGTGTTCGCCCAATGCCCTTGGTCAGCGTAGGCCAACCATCTAGTGTAAAGAAAATTCATATTTTTACCATGAGTGGGATTCAACAATAATTGAGAACATCGATTTGACGAGTTGAGGCCTTAACCACTCGGCCAACCGGTCAGATGCCGGAATTTGCCCTTATTTGTCTGCTTCTACAACAGCTGCTCAAACATATTAGGTACCTAGATACCCACCTACATAGGTACCAAAAGAAGACAGATGGTTGCATGCACTTTGGGCCAACAAAAAATTCGTTCTAATTTTTCATGCAGAATATTGCTGTTCAAAAGTCATGGAAGTCGGTACCTACCTAGATGGAAGTTGATGGCGTGGGGAGTCGAAAATCATGTCAAATTTATTTTTAAAAGGTCATTTTTAGGACAGCATTTTTCCTTCTAGCCTGAAAGTTCGGGGCCAATCTGGGGTAAAAAAATTCCAGATTTAGGGCAAAAGCATAGGCCCTAACTATGCATTCACAGCCCTGGGTTAAAGGTAGACAAGCAAAAGGAGCAAAACAGCTCAAGGTAGGAGGGGATAGCAAGCCCACAATTAAATTTTAGGGGGAACAGACGAACTCACTCTTTCACAGCAGAAAATGCACTTATCAAAGTCCAACCACTTCCTCTGCTCCCTTTACATGCCCAACCCTGGCTGCATTGGAGACAAAAATAAGCAGATGAGAAAACCAAAACTAGACTAGGGGTAGGTAACCTAAATTTTGAATGTGCAAAAAAGCAAGAATTTTGTCAGAAATTTTCATCGAAAGTTCCCGGGAATTTTGGGAATATTCCCTTGGAAACTTTTGACATTTAAAAACAGACAGAAAAATCAATACAAGACTGGAAATATTCCCGGGATTTTCATTGAAAATTCCAGGGAATTTTGGGAATATTCCCCCGGGAACTTTCCCAGAGGGGCGGGAATTTTGGGAACATTCCCGGGAATATTCCCTCACTTCAAACACTACCTATAGGTATGTGAGACAGAAGAAAACTTCATAAACAATCCTGTGAGCGAGATTGCGGGCAAATGTCAAACCTGTGTTGCGGATTTCCAGACATGGGAGACTGATGCGCATACCTAACACAGATTTTTGATTTTTGTGAACAGGGGAGAGAGTCAACTTCACTTGGGCACTGAAAATGTCACACATATGACACCATTCATATCTCGTTTGAAGTCATGCCCAAACAACATGGAGAAGATATCTCCAAATTTGTCTAATCACTTTTTGGATGCGATGTTTAGACCACAATTTAATCCCACAAAACGGAGCCCCGGCCCAGGGAAAAACGCCATTGGTTTTCCCGCAAAAAGTGGTGCCATTTTCCCATGGACATTGATTGGGAAAGGCCTCTCTAAAATGGCCACATAAAATTTTGGGGGGGGGGGCGGCCATCCCATCTGCCCCGCTTTGAGGGCAGCTGATTCAATGGGAGGAAACTACTTGGCGGTAAAGTTTTATTTTGTTTTTTGTTTTCTTTTGTGGCCTGAATTGCCTGCGCCAATGTCCAATCGTGACAAATTTTTGAAAAAGCAATCTCTCGTGTCTTGACCATTGGAAACGGCTTCAAAATTGTGGCGGTAAAAGTGTAGAGGGCAAGTAAGTGAGGCTGCCGAAGGCAGCCCCGGGGTTCCAAGGGGTGGAGCCCCTGGCACGGGCGTCCGGGGGGACAGAGTCCTGTCCCCCCCAGGTGGAAGATTTTTGAAAATAGAACGATTTTAGCAGCTCAAAAATGGCACAATAAAAAAATGAAAAAGATTGCTACCCATGTAGCCTAAAACCACATGAACAGGGTTGGTCCTACAAAGTGAAAGCACCTTCTTTACCATCAATCAAATTTGGCAATTTTCCATTTCAAGTAATGACATAGGCCTAGGTAAAGTTCTGGCCAATCCACAATGACCAACATGCATCTGAATCTGGTTCTGGTTTTTATGTCCAACTTAGTAAACATAATTATTAGAGCAGCAAAACGCTGCATCCTCTTCACAACATGGAAACAGCAATCAGTAGATATAGAAGAGAAGTGGACACCTGCTCTGTTCTCAGCACATCGCCAAGGATGAGATCCTCTCTTTCCATCAGTCCAGTCCATGGCTTTTTCCCACAGACATTCCAACACTGAGCTTTAGAACAGAATGACAAAAACTGCTCCAGCTGATCTCTTTTTATATCCTGGGAGATGGTGCTAACCTTGATTGTGGGAGGGACTTCCAAACAGGATTTGACATCTGTGTGTAAACTTCAGCCCTTAAAAATGACAATTCAAAGCCCAAGGTCAATAGGCTCACACATACCTACCAACATAAAAGAATGCCTCCTGAGCTGATCATGTCAGTTTCTACCAAGATTTGGGGCAGTGAGGATCTGCTTTTGGCATCCTCCTTGGGCAGAAGGGCGGCATTTTGGGGTAAGGGGCTGAGCGCAAGGCAGCAGGGCATTGCATGTTCAAGGCAGGGCGCTGCACCCCTTGCGCTGGGGAATTGTTCGGAGTCGGCCTGTCCTCCTTCCATTCTTGCACATAGATGGGTACTCTGGGTGCATACCGGTGATGGGGGCTGTAGCGCCAGATAGGTACCTATGTACCCAGGAACTGCAGGCAGTGGCACCTGCATTGCTGGAATTGAGTCTTAGTTGAGTCTTAGCTCAGGCACAAAATGTAAGGCAGAACAATAAGCTTTTGACTTTTGATATCATTTTATTGACCTTGGTTTTTGTTGTTTTTTACAATTTGTTTTGGTACCTACTCACCTACAACCTACCTACCAGGTACCCACCTACATACCTACCTAGCCTACCTATTATTTATTTTTTATAATTTTAATAATCGTAGTTGTTTTTATTCTTTTTCTTTTCCCCCCACATGGACAGGCCTGCCTAATTTAAAGTGAAAGGAAGCGAGCAAGCAAGCATACAGAAAAACAAAACACAATTTTTGTTAGGTACCTATGTAATCTTGGTTGATGGATGTAGGCACTGCACTTCCATTCCCATTCCGTCCTGTGCTTCCTGTAAGAAAAGGAGGGTGTCAACTTGTGAACAAACGTGATCAAACGATCAAAGCACCTACCTAAGTGAAAGGAGTGAGGATAAAGCAAGAAAGAGGGAGAGATTTTTGAAGAAGAAAAGAAGAAACAGAATGTCACGCCACAGAAATGTTCGCAGAATCAGCTATGATTATGGTTGGTTGGTGCCCATTGCAATCTTTTATTGTTCTGTTAAAATGTCTTTTTATAAAATTGGTTGGGGGCCTGGGTGAAACAGGCCATGATCTTCTTTCCTCTCCTATGAATGAATGAATGAGTTCCACCTCCTGTCTTCTCTTTTCAGCATGGTTGGCAAAAATTGTGTCTTTTTAAATCAAAAAACATATGATTTACCGAAAAAGAAAAAATTATGATTTTTTTTATAAAATTGTGATTTAATCGTGACTGTCAACTGATCAGTGATTCACTATTTGATTTTGTCCGTCCATCAATCACAACGGTGGTGTGATTTGTGGTTGCCTGATGATGGGTTGGGTGCAGTGCAGGGTGATCCACAAGCATCTCGTTCGTTTGTCTTATTAGCTTTTATTAAATTGCAGCGTCCCTTCCCACCCTGTCGCAAATCCCGATGATGAAAATGCCATTTTTTATTAAATCGTGATTTTATAATTAGGCCTACTACATTTTAAAAAAATCTTGATTTTAGGGGGGTAGGTATCCTTGCGGAGAAACATTTTTGTTTCTTATTTGATTTTGCTGAAATTTTGGGTGGTTGTTAACCAAAAAAAGTATGTTCAGTGCAAATTTCAGCCTTGATTTGCACCTCTCATACTTTTCGAGCAGCAGGTAATATTAGTAGTGGAAATAGGCCAAACTTTTTGAATTGAGATCTCTATTTGCAGTGTGCAGAATAGACATACTTTCTGTCAAATCTGCTCAAAATTTCATGGAAATCCAGTTGTTGAAGTAATTTAGGCCCTCGTTTAATGAAAGTCAATACGTGTCGAATTTTGCCTTTTACGAGTCATTTTTCGTAAAAAGATGATCATAAAAGTTCTTCCGGAAGAAAATCAAAATTCTGGCTTCAGCAGCCGGATTTTTGGACTTTTTGACAGAAGTACCTACCTACACCAATTTTCATCTTTCTAGCTTGCACGGGTCCTGAGATCTCACTTCAGTTTTTTTAATAATTGCAAGAAAATGCAAAAGCGAGAAAATGCAATTGAAGTTTTGTGTAAAATAAAGTAGAATCAACTGGCAATCTCAGAAAATTCATTTTTTTGCCCAGTTTGGCAGATAATTGGGTGAAAATATTGCAAAAAGATGTGTTCAGCCGGTGCCTCCGAGAACATAAGGCCGGCTCGCGAGAAATGTGACGTCACGCAAGTGGATGGTTCTTTCTCTCAAAATCCCGATTGGCGCTGTGGACAAATTCGGTTGGACGCCCACAAAAACTCAAATTGCTCTTGAACTGAGCAGCGGATTTTGATGAAAGTTTTTTTAGATTAAAGCCGAAAAATGTGCGATTCTAGATCTCTATAACAACCCAAAACTTTCCAGGGATAAAACCTCTCAAAAATGCAAAAATAAAAATAGTGAAGTTAACGTTCTGCAGAATATCGGGTTCCATGTCGCACGTTTTCATAAATTTGGCGATTTTTTCCGTTGTGACATGGTTTCGACCTGTTGAAGAGTTGTAGAGGAGGCTTTCAGCTTTCCAAAAACACCAAAATCATTTCATTTGAACATCATTTGACAATTATTTTGTGGCCAAATAAACGCGTTTTGGCAGCATCGTTTTGTTTTTGAACAGGGAAGATCCCGCGCCTCCCTGGAAATCCGAGGGAGTCGCGGCCTCTTCCCTGCTCAAAAATGAAACGATGCTGCCATGTCGCCGTTTTCTCTGCTCATAAAATTGTCATTTGATGTTCAAATGGGATGATTTTGGAATTTTTGGAAAGCTGAAAGCCTCCTCTACAACTCTTCCACAGCTCGAAACCATGTTACAGCGGAAAAAATTGCGCAATTTACGATAACGTGAGACGGGAACCCAAACATTGGTCACTTTTTCACTTCAATGCTTCCGTTTCAAGGACGGCTTCGAACTTTTATGTTAGAAAAGTTTTGAATCGTTTCACACATCTGAAATTGACTTTTTTTTAGCTTTCGAACACGATAAGTTTCGTCAAAATCCACCATTTTGTTCAGGAGAAATTTAAGTTTCTGTGAGCAGTGCATGGAGAACAAGCGTTCACTCGCACTGTATTTTCCCGCTTTCTCTTGTCGACGCACCATCCACTAGTTTGACGTCACAGCTCAAGATGGCCGCCGCGAGCTGGCCTTGTGTTCTCGGAGGCACCGGTTCAGCGCTTGGTAGTGTTCGTAAATTTCCGGGAATTTACTTTTGAGGAAATATTCCGGGAATATTCCTTTTTCGGGAATTTTGGGAACAAACGAAAATTCCCGGGAAATTTGGGAATATTCCCTCCTTGGAATTTTGGAAAAATTCTGGAAAAATTCCTGGGAATTTTGGGAATATTCCCGGAAATTTTGGGAATATTCACAGGAATATTCCAATTTTTGGTAATATTCCTGGGAATTTAGGGAATAATCCCATGTTATTTGTGATTTTCCCGCGGTTACTTCAATTTTTTTCTAACTCAAGCAGTTTGTGGTTGATTTCATTTTTATCGCATATTGCCAGTTTCCAAAATAATATGAGTCATTTCGCCATCATCCGCAGACCAGATATTTGTTGGCGTGAAGATGCAAAATGTACGAAAGTGCAAAATGTTGCCAATTAATGTGGTGAAAACTCAGCAGGGCTGTGAATTCTGTGGTAATTGCATTTTCTAGAGTAATTCTGATGTGAAAGTGTGAATCTAGAGTATAGAGTGGTGTATTTCAGGGTAAAATGGAGCGATTTTAAACCCAGTTGTTCCTGGCCTGTTTGTGAATGGCTTTTTGGAATTTCAATTTTCCTTTCTTTCGATCTACGAGTAAATACCAGTCTGTTCCAAAAATCAAACCATCTCCACATTTCCCTGTTTAGAGAGTTCGTTCAGCGGGAAGATTAAAAGACGGGACGAAACGGGTCGACGGCCCGACGGGTCAAAGGCGGCCATACATTGCATCATTTGTGCACTTTTCGAAAGAACGCCAGATCGAAAGTGCAATGCGGTGTGTTGCAGGCGGGTCACATCACGCACGGGAGAAATTTTTTTGAAGCAAAAAATTCTCGACACATTTTTTTTATTTCAAAAAAAAATTCTCAAAATTTTTTTTCTCAAATAAAAAATTTCTCAGAAAATTTTTTTCTCACAAAAAATTTCTCCCAAAAATTCAACAGACCATCTTACCCAAATCGAAAACAAAGTTCCAGGTGAGATTAGGTCAGGTTCAGTTAGCTTTAGTGAAAAATTTCTCCAAAAAATTTGCATGGCCTGTAAGCCGTCGTGTGATGAAGACTGATAGGTATAAACAAACGCTGCTTCACAAGAAATAAATCGCGCTCATATAAAAATAAACGCAATCCCGACCATTGCTATCAACATTTTTCAGCATTCTGCTGGGGTGTGCAATTATTGTTTTGTGCCGTCAAAATTTTGGCATTGCATTTCTTCCGCATTGTCAGATCTTGTAAATCTTTGCAAATGGTTAAGGGCCTCCCCCAGCCCCACCCCCCACTCGCCAATGCGGGTGGGCATGGCCGGGGCCAGGATAAAGCCTGCACAGGTTTTAGTTACAGCGAGCCCTTAACCGAAATTGGTTTCTGCAGAGCCTGGGATTTTCAGAAAAGCACATGCATATGAGTGTTGAGAAATTGCTCATGGATAACTTTTTTCCATGACGAATTTAAAAGAAATAGCCATACAGAATTAGTTCTGCAAGGATGTGGAGGTACTCAGGTATTGCTGTTCAAAAGTCGCAAGAAGTACCAAGATTTAAATTGCAATGTTGATGGCGTGGGGAGTCGCAAATCATGTCAAATTCATTTTTAAATTGTCATTTTTAGGGCAGCATTTTTACTTCTTGCCTGGAAGTTCTAAAAATTCACCAGATTTGAGGCAAAAGCACAGCTACACATTCACAGCCCTAAGTTGAAGGTAGACAAGCAAAAGGCGCAAAATGGCTCATGGTAGGAGGAAAGAGCAAGCTCACAACAATTAATTTTTGGAATTTTGGGAATATTCCCTTGGAAACGTTTGACAGTCAAAGACAGACAGAAAAGTCATTACGAGACTGGAAATATTCCCGGGAATTTTAGGAATATTCCTTCGGGAACTTTCCCAGAGGGGCGGGAATATTCCGGGAATATTCCCGGAATTTTGGGAATATTCCCTCACTCGAACACTAGCGCTTGGTGTCGGTGGGTTATATGAATTGTGAAAATGTGATGCTGTTCAAAAACTAATTGATATAAAGTCAAATGGTTTAAAAATTCTGAAAGCAGAGATTCCACCTTTAAGATCCTTTCTCCAGAGATAGCAAAAATAAGCTAATAAAAAAGTGGGCATTAGCCCGTAACCAGGTCACTCCTTCTTTAATTCGGTGATGATGCTTGATAACCTTCTGGACAATATAGGTATTGGTCTACCATTCCCGCTCGAGGTCAGGTTCTGCCTGCCCTCAGAAAAGCAAAAGACCCTTCTCTTTGAACAAGGTCATGTCTCTCTAGGTAAGCGAAGAAAAAAATATCAACTTATTTTTTACTGTCTCTCTCCCCCCCCTCTGCCTCTTCTCTCTTCTGTCTCTTGCTTACCTCTCTCTCTCCCTCCCTCTCCTCTCTCTCTCTCTCTCTCCATCTCACCCACTATGAAATTTAATTTAACTGTTAACTATGTTGTTAACAATACAATTTCATTCTGTTGGTGTTTTTCATTTCAGATTATGGAGATGATGATGATGAATATGGCTATGGTGTTTCTGTTGAAGATGAGAGTTGCCTTTCACCAACTGGTAAGAACAGAAGAGAGCACAGCCGAGTTGAGTTTCTCCTTGTGTATGTAGGGGCGTCTGAAGTCAAAAAATGCATGAGGGGCAAGACGTAGGCTGCGAAGCGGCCCCAAATAGGGGGTCCGGGGGGCGTGAGTCCATGGCGGGGATCCAAGGGGAAGAGCGAAGTCCCCGAGAAGCCAAAGACATGTTCCAAAAAATCGTACCTGAAAACCACTCTGACAGAACTATTTGAGGGTCAACCTAGTAGGTTGTGAACTGTTCCGGGAGACTGTTGATCTGAAATGGGTTGTTATCAGAATTTTTCCATATGGCCCTTGATGAAACCTTTAAAGAAAGAAAGAAATGTGGCCGAAATGTCTGCACAGCCCTCGCTCGCTCTCTATCACTCTCTCTCATATCTGATTTGCATGGGAAACTAGAGGCAGTTCAAGAGACACAATACAAGAGATGTCTCCTCAAGAATTTCACAAAATATTAAGCTGCCTAACATGCACACTACTTAAATGGGATATAGCACCGAATGATGGGATCACACATGAGAAGAATGCCAATCATTATGCACAACACAATTCCCCTCTATTCATATGAAACTGCAAGCCTGATTCTGTTGGTTACGTATCGGACACAGTTTTTCATTTGCTTCCCTGGCCTGAAATCAATGAAGCTGTCACGAGAACGACTTGTTATTTTTGTAAAACTCTCGAAACCTTTTGCGTGATTTTCGCTGCGCACATTTTCAACATCTCCGGCCCCGGAAATCCGCTTTGAAACGTTTCAATCAAATGTGGCAGAATTTTTGCACTTGTCCTTGTCCATTTGCTGCGTGCACAACAAACCTGCATTGTTTTGGGCAATTTCGGATTCAACTTGCCAACTCAAGAGTAAAAGAGTCAAGTCACAAAAGCCAGCTCAAGAATGGGACATCGGCCCACGCTACTTTCCGTACCTCTATCCACACTCTTCTTTGAGTTCAACGCAGAGTCACCCCCAACTCAAGCCATGCAATTTAAATCGCTTGGGTAGGTTGTTTGCTTTTGAACTCGTACTGCAATAACAATGCAGCAAGGCCCACTGAGTCGACATGCAAGAAATTTGAAGAGCAATGAACCTTTCAACAACCACCAAAATTGATGGCTCAGAAGACTTCAGAAGACTTCTCATGGCATGAAGAACATGGGAGGAGGTCCCTGTAGGCCTAATTGTGTAAACAGCTTTAGTGGACATCATATAAACCATCCTCGACCGGTCGCCCTGTTCCCCAACTTGCCATCTTTTTAGAGCACGAATTTGAATCACTTCAACTGCATTTGTAGGATGGTAAAGTATACATTTGGGAGACGGGAGACTCAACACCAGAAGCAATACCCAGGTCTGCTGCCAAAGTTTGGTGAAGTCAGCTTGATATCTTCGACTTTGGCTTTTTGATAACTGAGACGGCATTAAATGGAAAATGGCAACCGCCTCCGAAAAAAAAAACAAGATTGCTGAAATTTTTCTGCGAGGGAATGAAAATTCAGGAGGGGCAAGACGAGCTTCCCTTTTTCTAGGAGGGCAGGCTGCTCCCCGCTTCCGACGCCCCTTTGTGTTTGTCTACGTGAATTAATCAGCTAGGCACTAGGCAGGACTGCCATGTCTCTCATCTCAGCTTCCTTCCTATCCCTCATCCTGGTGTCCTGTTGGTTTGGGTACTGGTGTTCGTTGCATAATACTCCATGGAATAATATGGTTTAATTCTTGGTTATCATTTCACTGAAATGTTATGTACCTTACACCAGTGTTTCTTAAACCATGCGCCACGGCGCAATTTCGTGCCACGAGGGAATTCTCATCGTGCCGCTAGCCAACGCATGAAATCCCAAAAAATCGCGTCACAACTCTTGTAACTGTTGTCAATGACAAGGGAGCATTTTACAACTCTAACGGAGCTTCTCCATTCCTTGCAAGTGAATAAGAAAGTTGCTTCTGGCTGTCCCCTTTTTCTACACTGAGAGATGAGGCTGTTAACGTTGGTTCGTGGTTTCCAGCCAATTATAGACACAGACACCCCAGGAAAAAATAACTCAGAGGACAAGGTCATCATGGTTTCACTGCATATAAAAGGACCAATGCTTGAAATCCACATCACATTTTTGTTTAGGCAGATGATACTTAACAATTATTCTGTGTCCTCTTCCTCGTGAGTGGTGCTAAATGGGGGGACTGTTTTTTACACGTGTTCTTTGCACCGCAGACTGGATTGAGAGAAAAAAGTCGCGTCACAGAGTCAAGAGTTTAAGAAACACTGCCTTACCCAATACCAATGATAGCATGAAATAAATTCCCCAACAAAAGAATCTTGGTTCAACAGAAGTAACTTTTTTTCATCATAAGGATGTTTGAATTTTATTGTATCATGAGCATCAACCAGGATGAGAAAGTAGGAAGGTGCTGAAACGTCTGCCACAGATTACAAGACAACAAGGAGAAGACAAAAAACTGGCAGAAAATCTGATGTTTCCGAAGCATCTCTGTTGCATTTGAGCAGAGCTGATGTTTTTTAAGCATCTCTGTTTCCTTTGAGCCGAGCTGATGTTTCAGAAGCATCTCTGTTGCATTTGAACAGAGCTGATGTTTCGGAAGCATATCTGTTTCCTTTGAGCCGAGCTGATGTTTCAGAAGCATCTCTGTTGCATTTGAACAGAGCTGATGTTTCGGAAGCATATCTGTTTCCTTTGAGCCGAGCTGATGTTTCAGAACCATATCTGTTTCCTTTGAGTCGAGCTGATGTTTCAGAAGCATCTCTGTTGCATTTGAGCAGAGCTGGTGTTTCGGAAGCATATCTGTTTCCTTTGAGCCGAGCTGATGTTTCAGAAGCATATCTGTTTCCTTTGAGCCGAGCTGATGTTTCAGAAGTATCTCTGTTGCATTTGAGCAGAGCTGATGTTTCGGAAGCATATCTGTTTCCTTTGAGTCGAGCTGATGTTTCAGAAGCATCTCTGTTGCATTTTAGCAGAGCTGATGTTTCGGAAGCATATCTGTTTCCTTTGAGTCGAGCTGATGTTTCAGAAGCATCTCTGTTGCATTTGAGCAGAGCTGGTGTTTCGGAAGCTATCTGTTTCCTTTGAGCCGAGCTGTTTTTCAGAAGCATATCTGTTTCCTTTGAGCCGAGCTGATGTTTCAGAAGTATCTCTGTTGCATTTGAGCAGAGCTGATGTTTCGGAAGCATATCTGTTTCCTTTGAGCCGAGCTGATGTTTCAGAAGTATCTCTGTTGCATTTGAGCAGAGCTGATGTTTCGGAAGCATATCTGTTTCCTTTGAGCCGAGCTGATGTTTCAGAAGTATCTCTGTTGCATTTGAGCAGAGCTGATGTTTCGGAAGCATATCTGTTTCCTTTGAGTCGAGCTGATGTTTCAGAAGCATCTCTGTTGCATATGAGCAGAGCTGATGTTTCGGAAGCATATCTGTTTCCTTTGAGTCGAGCTGATGTTTCAGAAGCATATCTGTTGCATATGAGCAGAGCTGATGTTTCGGAAGCATATCTGTTTCCTTTGAGTCGAGCTGATGTTTCAGAAGCATCTCTGTTGCATTTGAGCAGAGCTGGTGTTTCGGAAGCATATCTGTTTCCTTTGAGTCGAGCTGATGTTTCAGAAGCATCTCTGTTGCATTTGAGTAGAGCTGATGTTTCGGAAGCATATCTGTTTCCTTTGAGTCGAGCTGATGTTTCAGAAGCATATCTGTTGCATATGAGCAGAGCTGATGTTTCGGAAGCATATCTGTTTCCTTTGAGTCGAGCTGATGTTTCAGAAGTATCTCTGTTGCATTTGAGCAGAGCTGATGTTTCGGAAGCATATCTGTTTCCTTGAGCGAGCTGATGTTTCAGAAGATCTCTGTTGCATTTGAGCAGAGCTGATGTTTCGGAAGCATATCTGTTTCCTTTGAGTCGAGCTGATGTTTCAGAAGCATCTCTGTTGCATATGAGCAGAGCTGATGTTTCGGAAGCATATCTGTTTCCTTTGCGTCGAGCTGATGTTTCAGAAGCATCTCTGTTGCATATGAGCAGAGCTGATGTTTCGGAAGCATATCTGTTTCCTTTGAGTCGAGCTGATGTTTCAGAAGCATTCTGTTGCATTTGAGCAGAGCTGGTGTTTCGGAAGCATATTGTTTCCTTTGAGCGAGCTGATGTTTCAGAAGCATATCTGTTGCATTGAGCAGAGCTGATGTTTCGGAAGCATATCTGTTTCCTTTGAGCCGAGCTGATGTTTCAGAAGTACCTGTTGCATTTGAGCAGAGCTGATGTTTCGGAAGCATATCTGTTTCCTTTGAGTCGAGCTGATGTTTCAGAAGCATCTCTGTTGCATATGAGCAGAGCTGATGTTTCGGAAGCATATCTGTTTCCTTTGAGTCGAGCTGATGTTTCAGAAGCATCTCTGTTGCATTTGAGCAGAGCTGGTGTTTCGGAAGCATATCTGTTTCCTTTGAGCCGAGCTGATGTTTCAGAAGCATCTCTGTTGCATTTGAGCAGAGCTGATGTTTCGGAAGCATATCTGTTTCCTTTGAGCCGAGCTGATGTTTCAGAAGCATATCTACTTCCTTTGAGCCGAGCTGATGTTTCAGAAGCATCTCTGTTGCATTTGAGCAGAGCTGATGTTTACTGATGTTTCGGAAGCATATCTGTTTCCTTTGAGTCGAGCTGATGTTTTTAAAGCATCTCTGTTTCCTTTGAGCAGAGCTGATGTTTTTAAAGCATCTCTGTTTCCTTTGAGCAGAGCTGATGTTTTTAAAGCATCTCTGTTTCCTTTGAGCAGAGCTGATGTTTCAGAAGCATCTCTGTTTCCTTTGAGCAGAGCTGATGTTTCAGAAGCATCTTTGTTGCATTTGAGCAGAGCTGATGTTTTTAAAGCATCTCTGTTTCCCTTGAGCAGAGCTGATGTTTCAGAAGCATCTCTGTTGCATTTGAGCAGAGCTGATGTTTCAGAAGCATCTCTGTTGCATTTGCAGAGTGCTGATGTTTCAGAAGCATCTTGCTGTGTGTCGACAAAGACAACTGTAGCTTGTGCTGTTTCCTACTTTCTCTTTTTCCTTTTCCAGCATCACAGTTCATTTACATAAGGAACAAAGGTCAGTCAGCAGCAGCCCTGAATGATAATAACAACAATAATGGCAGCAATGATGATAAGGGTTGTGCCAGACGCATTCCGTTTGACGATACAATTGAAGAACTATCAGGAACAGGAGCAGAGAGAAGGGAAGTGAAAGGGAAGAAAGGTGAAAGGGATTGGGAGGAAGAGAACGATGAAGCAGATGAAGATGATGACCAACATCATGTTGTATCCTCCAGGCCAGCAGTCGATCTGTCAACCCTCACCTATACCACCACCAATATCCCAGGTGGTTTGTTAGAAACAGAGCAAAAATCAGCAGCAGAGGCTGCCGAAAGAGAGGCAGTCAGTCTTCTTTCTGATCTTTCTTTGGGTGAGTAAAATGAAGAAGGTACCTACCTACCTGATCTTGGCTAATCTTTGTAGGTTGTCCGACCTTTGTTGCACAATGATTCTGCATTTGTCTTACAACCACGTCAGGGTCCAGGGGGTCCTAGTTTGATTCCAGCATAAAAATGGTACATCCTTCGGAAACCACCAGTGTTGCCACAAGTGGTTTTTTTCTGTTTTTTTTTGCAGAAAGTTTTTTTTCTTTTTTTTTTTTCGAAGAAAAAGAACTACCAAACTTTTTTTTGTGGTTGTGGCAGTTTTCTGATGAAGGGTACAGATCTGAAGGAAATGAATCCTGGGTACTCTTCGATCTCTTCTGGGTCATGTGTTATTTTTACAGGTCATTGTTAGGACCCAGATATTCCCACAACGTGAGCAATGATATGAACTGGAGAAAAATGAGTTATCAACCTTTTCCAATGCCTTGCAAACATCAGTGGATTTTGAGAATGCCATCACTTTTGAGAATGGTTTCAGCTTAGTCTCTTGAATGACAATAACACTGGCCCTGCAGGGAAAACAGCAGAGCTAGACAGACTTTTCTGCATGCTATTTTTTGCCCATTCTGAGACCTAGGTTGGTATTTTAAGATTAACAAGTCAGAAACTGTGAGGGACAAGAACGTGTGCTGCAGCAATAAGTAATTAGGGGCCTAAGGTGTTCGTTTTTTTTTCTTTTGTGGAACATAGCCTGCTGTGGCATGAGAAGCAGATTCTAGGTTGTGTTTTAACAGATATAGGTAATTTAAAAAAAGAGTAGGTACCTACTGTGTTTTTAAAAAGCAAGTCCTATTTTTGACTGACTGTTCACTAGTGTTCGAAGTCAGGGAAATTTCCCGGGAAATTTCCCAAGTGATTTTTCCCGGGAAATTTCCCAAGTGATTTTTCCCGGGAAATTTCCCAATTTTCCCGGGAAATTTCCCGGGAAACTTCCCGGGAATTTTCCCAATTTTCCCGGGAAAATTGGGAAATTTCCCGGGAAAATTGGGAAATTTCCCGGGAAAATTCGGTATTTTCCCAATTTTCCCGGGAATATTCCCAATTTTTCCGGAAAAATTGGGAAATTTCCAGGAAAATTGGAAATATTCCTGGAAAAATTATGTGGATATTTCCTGCGTAAGTTGGGAAATTTACAGAACAAATCCAATATATTTTGCTGCCAGGACAGCGGGATGGTGATGACGGAGGGATGACAGTGGCTTCGCCTCTGATGGCAGCCACTGATAATTAATGGTGCCAGTGACTGATAATACTCGCATATACATACAGGGTAGCCCAAAAGTCTTTGGCCATATGAAAAAAATGTAAATTTGCTATTTTTATCATATTTTGTGATCTGAAATTTTTTCTCGCTCTTACCACGGGTGTATGCACTTTAATCGGAAATTTTGTACCGAATAAGGTGGCGACATCTGTGGTGGGAGCTCGAAAAAGTCAAAAATAACAAAATATGACAAAAACAGCAAATTTAATTTTCTGCTGTGGCCAAAGGTTTTGGGCATTTCAAAATGTGCACATGTTGTTCCAATTAAAGTGTAGAGAGACGTGGTTTGAGCTAGAAAAAGTTTTTTATCACTAAATGTGGTAAAACAGCAAATTTTCATTTTTCCTATGGCCAAAGACTTTTGGGCTTCCCTGTATATGAATATATTTTACATATACATATAAATACCTCGGTAGGTATTCACAATAATTGGTACCTGTGCATGATATGATTAAAAAGTGCGTGCAAACATTTAACAGCCATTGGAGCACAGTTTTCAGCATAGTTTCATGCAGTTGCAAGAACTGCATTTAGATGAGTCAATTATCAAATCAAGACCATGTTGCGGAGTCAAAATAAAAATAGAAGTCATTTAATGTTTTTTTTTTTTTTTTTTTTCGAAATTTTTTCGCTTTTTTCGAAATTTTTCTTTTCGACCAGACATTGGTGTGACCTGCTGCTTTTTTGTTGACGTGTTGCGTGTGCCGGTCCACAATTAGTTCACGGACGTTGTAGATGGTGGGAGCATGATAAATCCACCTGCCATTATTCGGTACTGTTACTTTTCCAAGCGCAGTGTTCGATGATAGTTACGCAGAAGCAATCAAACACATTTCCAATTTTCGACTCAACGCTACAGAAATTGCCTGATGGGAAATTTCCCAAAATGGGAAAATCTGAAGAGCAGAGTCGAAAATTCCTCATTTTGGGAAATTGCCTGGGAAAATTGGGAAAATTCGGAATTTTCCCGGGAAAATTGGGAAATTTCCCGGGAAAATTGGGAAAATTCGGAATTTTCCCAATTTTCCCAAAATGGGAAATTTCCCAGGAAATTTCCCAAGTTGAATTTTCCCAGGAAATTTCAAACACTACTGTTCACTCTTATTTCCTTCCTAATCGTTTGTCAATCTCCACAAGTAAATTGATCTGTTGGGGGGGGTGTGGGTGGTCTAACACTCTCTTGATGCAGGACAGGGTTTTGTTGGTCGTTCATCTATGGAAGCATATGGTTGCCACCACAGCACAGTACAACAACCACAACCTCAAAACTCACAGGACAATTTACTTGTTGTCAAATCTACAAACACCTCCACATGTAAATCTTCTTGAAGTTGCCGAGGGAGAGCATTTTTATGAAAAAGCACTATTGTGTCGAATTGTTTGATGCAACGAACATTTTGTTGTTGACAGCAGGGCCTCAGACTCCACATTTTGACCATCAGTGACGATTGGAATTTTGTGTTTGACACATCATTATGATGGTGAATTTTTGTTTTTTTTTTCATCGGATATGTTTTTTTTTTGCGAAACTCCGCGTGGCAACGCTGGAATCCACCCTCTGTGAGGCATAGTATCAGTGTCATGGTCATGATTTCATCATCATTGCCATTATAAACCATACGGCCGGTGGCTCGGCTTAAACCTTGTTGCAGAACTTGGGCTTGCAAGGAGAACAATGCCCCATAATCGTAGCCCAACTCGCTCTGCATTCAACTAAAAGGACTCGGATCAGTTTTACGGCGTATATACGCTAACCCGCAGGATTTCCCGAACCGAGTATGCTCTGCAGAGCGGAGACATGTGTCTTGTGATGTTTGGGTTCTGTCTATATTGTTACCTGCCAGCCTCTCTTGGACTGGAACTAGGTGTTCTTTAATGTGCACAGTGTGATGCTGCAGGACCTACTTCTTAAAGTCCCATCCGAAGGACTAACAGACTGGCCACTTAGTCTGTCTTTCCGACCTTAT